>JAQGBX010004696.1:0-14871 GCA_034698745.1 Megaphyllum sjaelandicum | reverse complement strand
ATTTTTCATTTTAATAATTTTTACGATTTACTATTTATTTTAAAAGATATTGAACGAATCATGATAGCTGGACCACCTTAATTGTATAAGACTTAGTTTTTAAAACCATGCTAAACATGCGATAGCAATATACAGTCGTACATCGTTAAGACGAATCTCGAGGGACTTCACGATTTGTGCGTTCAAATCAGTTCGTTTTATCGAACAAAACGTGATGTCAATGATATTACTGTACATGAAACTGAAGTTTGGTTGAAACTATAACCCGCATATGTGAATGGGAAGGTGCTGCGGCGGCTTTTATCGGGAAATTCCTCGTTATAACGTGCATTTTTTCTTCTCATAAAGTTAGTTTGAACGTACGTACTGTATGTAGCGCGAACGCTCGGGAAATGAAAAATTCGTTCTTTTGAGCCGAAAATTCGTAATATATCCGAATTTGGAATTGGTCTTAAACGATGAAATCAAGATTATTCGTCCATGAACCCTTTTATCGGGGAATTCCCCTTTATAACGTACATTTTTTTTTAATATCTCCTAAAGTTCGTTTTAACGAAACGTAGCGCGAATTGCTCGGAAACTCGAAAATTCATTCGTTTTAGCGGAAATTTCGTAATATCAGAATTCAGAAATGGAAATAAGTTCGTAGATGTACATGTACATATCGCACCAATATGAGCTTTTAAGAAACTTGTTTTCAAACTCATTCGTACGTGACCCGAAACAAATTCTCAATATTTGTGCAAATATTTTTTTCTAAAAGGGAGATGACATTGCATCGATGATTTTCTTTAAAAATGGGTGGCGGCGTATATTTATGTCCCATTCTAAGAACGTCCTAATTTCGGCATTTTTGCACCTCTTCCCATTCGGAACAACTTCTGCAAATGTTTCTGGAATCAGGTCAGTAGATTTTGCAACTAGTCGACAGACAATGAGTTTTGATTCTTTTCTTTTCTAACCTGCTTTTCAAAAGAGTGGCTTCTTTCCCTCTTGGTATGTAACTGGAATACGACCCAAGTACGAAAACAGAAGGTTTGTTACCGGAATGTTCGGAGGTTTCTGAGAAACAAACATGTATCCTATCCAAACCTTTTGCATATCATGACGCACCAGCATTTTCCCATATAACCAAATTTATGATAATGTTTAGGGGGTGACAATGGAGCGGGACATTTTACCATTTGGGTCAAATTTGGAAATGTAAGGCGTGGATCTTAAATTACTTAGGTTACATTTTTGTGAAGAAATTGAATTTTAGGGCCCGAAATGTCCACACCTCGAGTGATGGCTTGCATCACTCGAGTCTCGAGGTGTGGTAAGTTTCCAAAACCTTGAAACTTAAAACTAACAAAGGGAATTTAAAATCAATACAGCGGAACCTCGCTAAGAAGAACTCGCTTTAAGCGAATTTCTGATATTACGAAATCACTCCTAGTCCCCGTCCTTATAGCATACCGTAGCATTGACTTATAACACAGTATATCTGTGCTAACAATGTTAATTTTTTCGTTTAAAACTAATTGCGAATTCGGATATTACGATTAATCTTTGGCTAAAACGAATGAATTTTCGAGCATTCTCGCTAACGTTACGTTAAAAAAAACTTCAGACAATATATGTAGGAGAAAAAAGAGCTAAGTTATAACCAGTGGTTATATATAACACGGGGAATTTTCCGATAAAAATCGCAGCATCGACGTGGGTTAGGATTTCTTGCAAACTTTTATGAAACTTTAGTTGTTATCGTTGAAGTCACGTTTTGTCCGACTTCCGATAATACGAACTGTGATTTCAACGAAGAAAAAATTGAAATCCCTCAAGATTCGACTTTACATGGTTCGGTTGCATGTAAACTTTATGAATACCAAACTCCTGTTTTAGTTACAGTATATTTCGTTGTAAAGATATATTATCCGTAAATTGAAAATACATACTTGCTCATTGTTATTTTTTATCAGGTGTATGATAAGGTTTCTCCTTAATGGGGAATTTCCCGTTATAAAGTACCTTTTTTCATATCATCTAAAGGTAGTTTTAATTAAATATAACGCGAATGCTTGGGAACTCGAAGATTCATTCGTTTTAGCCGAAAATTGGTAATTTCCGAATCCATAATTCGTCTTAAACGAAGAAATTAACATTATATACATTATTTGGCCATACCCCCAAGACGAGTACTGGAAATGAGTTCGTACTAACAGAAATTCGTATTAAGCGAGTTCTTCTTAATGAGATTCCAAAGTATTGTTTAGTTTTAGCGGCACATTTCCTCGATGATTCGGAAAATGTAAATATTGAATGTCACAAAAGAGGGCGTCGTGTTATTATTGTAACAACCAGTTACTTAATTTTAACAGCAGAATTTGAAGGACATATCATTAGACAATGCTACATTTTGCAGTTTGCAAAAATGATTCATGGGGAAGTAATCTACATTTTATTTGCACGTGATGATTAATACTATTCAAGGGTACTCGGACAGAAAGTTTTAAGAATCGCACTTTGGCAGTGGTAAAGTCCCGTGTGCAGGAAAATGTTGAGAACTTTGCAAAATTAAGAAAGGAAAAATTTGCCTTGGAAATCAACTTTTAGAAGTTAGAGACGTTATCTAAATTCAGTACATAACAATTAAATTTACACAACACGAAGTGCATATACGGTAGATTTTTTTTTAATTTTTGCCACCTCCTCTTCGTCCGGGTGCAGTCCACTCCTTGTCGCTGTGGTCCTACACGTGTGCAAAATGGACAAGTTAATTCCATATTTTAAAAAAGTCAGTTATATGTGTTTTAAGTAAGTTGTTTCATTCCTTTTAAACGAGTGGTTTCACGACTACACACATACGACTCGCAAAGCCTTTGTCTGAGTGCCTTAGCCTAAACTTAAGGAATTTAATTAAATGAAAAAGTTTTAGACCGGATGCAGATGGTCAGCGATCTTATTTTGGGTGTAAAGATTAACTTTGAATAGCAGACAATTTTCCCGAAAATTTGGGAAATGGTGAAACCATTTTTGATTTTTTTTTTTTTTTTTTTTTTTCAACAGAGAAATTGTTCTAGAAATTGAAAAACTTTTGAAAACTGGCCCAATGTTTGGAAAAGTTATGATCTTTCACAAAATCTGTAAGTTTTTCTGAAAGTTTGCTTGATTTTTTAAAATAAATTTGACATTTTCCATATACATGACAGTATGACGTCATTTATTCTATTGTGATGAAGACGTCATTCATTGAAATTATCCTAAATGTCTAACATTTATCAAGGCATTATCGGCATTTACAATATTGTATGTTTCAAATCCCTGGCAGTACTAACGACATAAGAAAGCGGAAGTTGCAGACACGTGTGAGATACTCGCATAAAGAGCGGTCAATTAGCAGTAGAAAGGACAATGACCAGTATGAATTTTTCGGAATAATGCACTTTCTCGTATTTTTAAATGAGTCATTTACCCACTTCGTGACTTCTTTCGGTTAAGCAGCCATTTTTTGGTGGCACGAAATCAGGCACTGTGACCAAAAATCAAGCAGTGTGACCAGTTAAGCGTTTATATCCTGAACGGCACGCTTCGTACACCACTCGACTATTATTATTATTTTTTTAATTTAACTCGATGCGCTTTATCGGGGTTTAGCCGGATCTCTGCCTGACCATTGGTCATTTTTTTTTCTCAGAAAGTTACGCGGCTAATTTTGACTGCACCCAACATTTACATTTTTATTTTGGTCATTTTTCGAACCATAGATTTTGTGGCACGGTTACTTCAGTAGCCTGATGCCCTTAAAATAAAACAAGTTAACTAATTAAGGGTGGTGATAACCTACTACTGTACTATAATAACATACACTGTATATACTTCATATAATTATTTTCCCTCTTTATTACGAAACTTTTCCAGTTACGTTCAGATATTTCCCCAAAAAATTGCATTTAATTTCCAAGAATTTATTTTTTGTGTGTCTATATACCGAGAATATATACTACTGTTTTTTCTGTCCCATTTGCTTTATTCATAACAAAAAAGCCTTTGGAATGAATGTATCTCAAACTTTTTATTCATTTTTTCATTTTTAGACAATATTAGTAGCCTAAACAAAAAATAAAATATAAGACAATATTATTGAATAGGTTTTTATTGACACAATGACAAGAACATTTTTAATTGCACACTATGTCCTTCTTCTACTTTGTCACCGTACCGATTTCTGAATTTTGCTAAATTTCACTAATGTTGTAACACGTTTTAATTTTATCTAAGTAGCAGCAATTGATAACTAGAGGACAAACATTCATTTTCTTGGAAATTCTTTCTTTGAACCGTGAATTTTAATTGTGGCACGGTTAATTACTTCAGTAGTGTTTTTAGTCAAAGTAAGGTTGTTCATAGTAATTACCATCAAAGTCTGGTAATGATTGTTCAAAAAAAAGCAAATTAATAATCTGTTCAAATGTTTCTTCTTCGGTGATGATCTTCCGCGATTCGCAGCATTCTTTCAACGTCGAACTTTCCCATGTACTGCAACAGGTGATGAAACACCCCGAGCAGTTTTCCGAGTAGGTGGTAAGGCTCGCTAAATTCTACCAGGCGGCCATCTTGAATTACCTGAGTATAGATATTTGCATGGGCTCGCGAAATGAGAAATAAACATTTTAGAGCATATGCCTACTGTATACTTATTGTCCTCACCATAACTCTGTCGCAGTCCATGATGGTCTCCAAACGATGGGCAATTATCAGAACTGTACAGTTCTTGAACTTTGTTCGAATGATCTGCTGTATAATGGAGTCGGTCCTAGGAAATAAACATGGCACGTGACCCAGTTATTAAAAGAAACTCCTGGCCAATTTTTAACTGTACGAGTAGTTGACTCGCAGCTGTTAATTTTATGAAAAATTCCACTGGAAGCTCGAATTTCTGCTATTACGAACTCATTTTCAGTCCCTCTCCTAGGGTTAGACAAATAATGGAATTTCTTCGTTAAAGACGAATTCCGAATTCGGGTATTACGAATTTTCCGCTCGAATGAACAAATTTTCTAGTTCCCAAGCATTTGATCTACATTTCGTTGAAACGAACTTTATAGACCGAATAAAAAAGGTATGTTACTATACGGGGAATTCCCCGATAAAATTTGCGGTATTAAGGCGTGGAGCAGGATTTCGTCTAAATTTCTATGAAGCGTTAGTTCTTATCGTTAGTCACGTTTCGTCTGACTTTCGAAAAGAGGAACTACGGTTTAAACGAACAAATTTTGACGTCCCTCGAGATTCGTCTTAACTAATTTAGACAACACTCTCAACTTCTAGATCAACAGCCATACCTGTTGTCCACGCTGGCTGTCGCTTCATCCATCAGTAAAATTCTGTTGTTTTTTAGAATCACCCTGGCCATGCACAATAGTTGCTTCTCGCCCGAACTTAAGACACTGTCTCGGACAGTGGCGTCGAGAATGCCGGGCAAGTTTGAGATGACAACTAAGAGTTGAACTTGACTTAAAACCTCGTAAAGGTCCTTGTCGGAATATTTTCCAAACGGATCCAAGTTTGACCGAATTGTCCCATCAAACAGCACGGGATCCTGAAAAGATATCATTATTTAAAAATACAATTTCGTACTATAGACTATACTCGTTAATAAGACGAATTTTGAGGGACATCAAAATATATTATATAATTTAAACCGTATAGTTCCTATTCTTCGTAATATCAGAAATCAGACGCAACATGATTTCAACGAAAGGAACTACATTTTGCCAAGATTCGTTTATTTCAACCGTAGTTCTTATTTTCTTCAACGATAAGAACTAAAGTTTCAACGAAATTTGGATGCAATCCTATACTGTATATACCCACGTCTATGAATGGCAAGTTGTTGCGACATTTTATCGGAGAATTCCCCGTTGTGTAGCTTATTGTGTTAAAATTGTGTATAGCTTGTGTAAACTTTATTCACTTTGTCTAAATTTCGTTTTAACGTAAAATAGAGCGAATTGCCCGGGAACTATATACACTGTATAATTCATTCATTTTAACCAGAAATTCGTAACATCCGAATTCGGAATGAGTTCTTAAACAATTTAAGAAATTAACATCATGAGTTCGTGTTATTAGAAATTCGTATTAAACGAGGTTCTACTGTATACCTGAGGGATGACTGAAATGTTTGATCTCAGATCATGCAGTCCTATTTCGTTGATGGTAACTCCGTCAATTTGGATCTTTCCGATTGGTTCCACTATACGGAGGATGGAGGACAGAATTGTGCTTTTCCCAGATCCTGTCCTGCCAACTATTCCAACCTGAAAAAGTTGAACAGCAAAAGAGCAATGTGCAAATATTTCCTCTAAGAGGTAGCAATGTGAAAATATTTGCTCTAAGAGGGGGCAATGATAAAAATATTTGCTCCAAAGGAGAGAGTAATATGTTTGCTCCAAGAGAGAGCAATGTTGAAATATTGGCTCCAAGAGAGGAAAATACTGAAATATTGGCTCCAAGAGGGAGGCAATAATGAAATATTGGCTCTAATAGGGGAAAAAATTGAAATATTCGTTTTTTCTGAGAGGCAGGGATTATCGAAAGATTTGCAATAATAGATGGGGGCACTGTTGACATTCTTGTTGAGATGCTTGCCCAGAGAATGATATAGTTTTACTTTAAAAAGTTGGTTTTGAAAAAATGAATCTTTTCTTTGTAATCTAAATTTGTATATTAATCATGGAATGAGCATAGATACGTGTACGCACTGTACATGATACATTAATTAAAACAATGTCTTTCAATTTATTTGACAAAACATTTTTTCTCTTTCCCAATTTTTTAGGATATTATCTTTTACCTTTTCTTTGTCATTTATCGTCAGCGTTATTCCATTTAAAGCCACACACTCCTGAGTGTAACTAACTGAAACATTGTCAAAATATATGTTTCCTGTGGTGGGCCACAAAGGGGGTGGCCTGTGGACATCAGTCGATTTTAGTGGGGCTTCAGTTTCCAATCTGGTGTAAGCGAGGATCTTCTCCACCGCACTCATCTAAAATGTATAATTACTCTAATTTGAATTTGACGCAGGGGAAAATGTAATTGGATAAGTGGTCGCATTGCCGAAAATAGTGTTACCAAATTCAGAGTAAAATCCCCCCATCACCCTAACAGGAAAATAATTTGCATAAAAACAATCCACTGACCAGTGTTCGGGTAAAATACAGTACAAGTACAAAATACAGAGTCAAATTTGTTTGAGAAAAGTAAAAATTTCTACAAAATAAATAAAGCAGTACCTTGTCTTCAATATTCCCACACTCGGTCACACTAAAGGTGGATGTGAATATAATCATGAAGACAGTTGTCAGTATTAGTCCAATGCTGGCACTGCTTAGCTCTTCAAGGTGCAATTTTGTCAGTTAGTTTGAACACTTTAAAACATTGTTTAGTTAATATGGAGTATAAAGCTGCATCCACACTGAAGGCAACATGACGGACATGTTGCTAGTTGCTTCAAATAGAATATTTGTTCCCGGTTTTTGCTGAAAGTTCCTTCAATAAATGCTGTAGTTATAAATATAATTACTATGGAATTCACCGTGCTGCTCGTAGACAGTTTTGAGAAATACCAACAGTTTGCCACGTTGTTGTGATAGGCCGCTGAACAGTGATTGTTCAGATTATTTCTGAATTCTCTTATCATGATTGTCTCCCTTTTTTGGGCGTGAATGACCGGAAGTCCCGCTATCGTCGCATTAACTCGCGAATATATCGAACATCGTGCTGAAAATAAAATTATGAAAATCTAGTTCATTTGAAATCAAATTAGAAAAAAACAGTTTTTCAAAATAATTTAGAAAAATCTTGATTCTTAATGTTTAATTAATTTTAACTAAAAAAATTGAGCTAAATCATGTCGTTGATACGATTTGGTCTTCATGTTTTTATATTATAATTTCCAGTACTGCGTATTTTTTTTTACGAAACTTTTTACTTATTTATTTACGTGTAGTTTTGCGTTGTTTTCGTTTTCTGAATTGTAAGCTGTTCAATTATTTGTTCAATGCCTCTCACATCTTCTCACTTACTGGAATTTTCAAGTCGAAGAAATGTTTCTGAAACTCTGGCACAGTGAATGCAAATAATTGCGTATACGAGGATGAAGAATACTGATGGCAATATCAACCACTGGTTTTCGATCGATATAAGAACAAAGGACGTAATTGTGATCCCAATATACTGTGGAATTGCAAAAGAAATATTATTTTTAAGGTATTTTTGCTTTTAAAACATGATGGTGTTTATACTGTTAAGCTACGTCCACACTGGAGGAAGGATTAAGGTATTTTTGTTGCGAATTGTTGCCAGATTTTATTATAAATAAACTTATGCAAATATACTGTATCATTCTGTAAACATCGAATCAACTTATTTTAGGAACATTTTACTAAAGTTGCTTCTGATCTCATTTACTGGAACATTCTGTCCACGCCAAAGCAACTCGTTATAGGAACATTTTACTGAAGTTGCACCCTGTTCCCACTTTCTGAACATTCTATCCACACCAAAATAAGTAACTTGTAGGATCAGCTAATTTAGCTTACTCCAGTTTGCTCGGAACTAGAAAGTAAACGAGCAATGAGTTGTCCACGCTGAATCAGCAACTTTCCAGGATACAGGAAACTTGGGGGAACTTTTTCTCCTGTTGCCATAAAATACGTAGGAACTTTCAGCAACATTTAGGAACATATAAAAAAATAGAGGAACAAGCAACAAACCAGAAAATTCCTCCGTGGTGGACGTAGTTAAATAAACAAAAAGACACCCTTGTTGCATCAATGATGCTGATTGGTAAAACCGAGTCAACATCCGAGACATCTAAACTGAAGCGCTGCACGAAGTTACCTGAAAAATATGATATAGAAATTAATCTAAGGTATAGTGATGAGGCTTTTAAACCAGTTTTGAACATTTGTACCAATTGGACATGCGTGAAAATATGCTGGTTTTGCCCTCAAGGTTCTCTCCAACAGTTGCTCATGAAGTCTATGAGAGGATTTTTGCAAAATAGCTCCGCAGGTGAGCAGTGCCACTACTGTCAGAAAAATGCTGCTTAACAATGTCCCGGTGTACCAGTAAAAATGCAGTAAGTGCTCTATGTTCCCAGAGTGTAGGCCTACTTCCGGAAATAGACATCCTCGCACGCTGATAAAGAACAGCTGCTTCGATCTGACATCGTTGCTCCTAAGAGAAAGGACGTGTCATAAATAATTTTTTTTTACGAAATCAGGGACCCCAATCCAAAATCTTTTGAGGGCTCCCATTCCAGGACCTTGTGAGGGGGCCCCAATCCAGGATCTTTTGATGGCCCAATCCAGGATCTTTTGATGGGCCCCAATCTAGGATCTTTTGTCTAGGGCCTCAATCCAGGTTATTTTGAGGGCCTCCAAATCATGCAGGATCTTTTGAGGGCCCCCGGTCAAGAATCTTTTGATGGCGCCAAGTCCAGAATCTTTTGGTGGAACAGACTTCACAATTTTGATTGCACTCGACGTTGTTCCTCACCAGATTTTAAGATATGTGTCTGAAGCACACCCCGTGCCAAGAAATGCACTGACAAGTAGAAAGCAGAGCCACGTGACCCATGGGCCCCAGTTATTGGAGAAGTAGGCCCAGTGCGTGTGGAACGACACTTTTTTGAAGGGTATTTCCAACGGCTTATTTGGTGATGTTTGGTTGTTAGTCCGTTTCTACCAAAAAAAAAAAAGGAAAAGAAAAATGTGGTTTCAGTAATTTGAATGAATTTTCTTGACAATTGAAAGAATTTGCATCGGATGTTGCGTTATTTAATTTGATAGGTTTTACGATTTCCGGCCTAGTTTCCTCCGAGGCTTGTTCGGTAATGTTTCTGAATTTTTTGTCCGTAATATTTGGCAGATTCACCCCAGTATCGATGAGTTCCTGGTAAGTGGTAACTTCCTCGCAAAACTCTGGTGCCCTTTTTAAGAAATAAAAACAACTTCAGAGAGAGGGTTGCAGATGGACGCCTATAGGCTAGGGGGCGCCAAGAAGCAAAAAGGTGCATTTTGGATGAAAATATAAAATCTTTTTGCAATACGGCATGATCGATGGATTTGTGAATTTCGAATAGAAAGTTTGGGAGATTTTCGAAAGCGCTTGGGAGACTTTTGAAATACCGGTAGTTTTAAAGATTTTTTTAAAAACGTAAAATTTTTCCTAATTGCGAACTTTTTTAAAAAAAATATTTCTAACAATTTTTTAAACTTTGTACCGTTTTTCTTATATTTGCAACATTATTCATTTATTTTGGTTCTTACTAATCCAATTTTGATTGAAAACCCTTTGTTTAAAATTATGGGGGGAGGGGGGGAGGAAGTGAAGCGTGTGTGCTCATACATGGCCAACTCAGTGTAATTTCTTTCAACATTTATGATATTTGAATTGAAATACATATACATGAATATCTCACGTTTTCGAGATAGATGATTTTATCCATATTAGGTAAGAAATGAACTTGATGAGTTGTCATTACCACAGTTTTATCTATAAGGTACGTTTGGATGCACCTATAAAACACATAAAACAGATTTTAAGATTTTCACTTTTCCTAGTTTCCAAAATTGCCTATATATAGGAAGAACATTACCTGATAAATAAATGGTGGGCAACTTTGACGTCAACGGCACTGAACGGGTCGTCCAAGAGAAAAACTTCAGCGTCCGAATATAGGGCTCTGGAATTTAATAAAATAACTGAAAGAGTTCTTATACTTATCTAATACATGTAGTCGAACTCCATTAAGATAAAACTCGAGGGACGTCAACATTTTTTCGTAACTTCAAAGATAAGAACTAAAGTTTCGTTGAAGTTAAGATGAAATCTTACCCCATGCTCGTCTGTGAATGGGAAGGTGATACAACTTTTATCAAGGAATTCCCCTTTTTAAAGTATCTTTTTTTTTTCAGATTGTCTAAAGTTCGTTTTAAGAAACATAGTGCGTATGCTCGGGAACTCGCAAATGCACCATGGCTTCATCCGAAAATTCGTAATATCCGAATTCGGTATTCGTCCGTATCCTAGGACGGGGTTTGGAAATGAGTTCCTAATAGACTAATAGCAGAAATTCCTATAAACCGAGTTCTGCTTAATGAGGTTCTGCTGTGTGTATCTTGTATTTATTACAATAATCAAATGCAATATTGCGAGGCTGTGAAATAAATATTAATGAAAGCTGTGAAGTAAATAAAGCATGCTAAAATAAAAATATTAAAGAAAGAAAAAAATGCAATTACCTAGCTATGTTAATCCTAGTTTTTTGCCCTCCGCTTAATTTTGTACCTCTTTCTCCAACTATAGTTCCGCTACCTTTCACAAAATTTTCAATGTCCTATAATACACAATAAGCGTGTAAATGTGTCTCGAGTTTTACACATGGTGTAGAAAAAGAAAGACTGACAAAAGGTATAAACCATGAAATGAACCAGAAATTGGTGCGACTTTAACATTCATGGACATACAGTGTACTGGAGTAAAAGTACAACGAAACTACAGGAGAACCTTTTTAGGTTCTTAGAACGTTCATTAAGCATGTAAATGGAAGTTTCAATAATCTGAACCTGTAAGGTTCAATACAAGTCGTAAAAAGCTACCAAAGGTTCCAATTAAATACAAACTTGTAGATGAAAAGTTTGATACATGTATATTGGTTCTTTATAATTGGAAAAGGTTCGGTATAAAGGTTCTTTGTTAATGAAAAAAGGTTGGATATAAATGTTCTTTGTAATTGGAAAAAGGTTCGATATAAAGGTTCTTTGTAATTGGACAAAGTTTCTATATAAAGGTTCTTTGTAAATGGAAAAAGGTTCGATATAAAGGGTATTTGTAAATGGAAAAAGGTTCTATATAAAGGTTCTTTGTAATTGGAAAAAGGTTCGATATAAAGGTTCTTTGTAAATGGAAAAAGGTTCGATATAAAGGTTCGATATAAATGGAAAAAGGTTCGATATAAAGGTTCTTTGCAAATGGAAAAAGGTTCGATATAAATGTTTTTTATAAACGGAAAAGTCAGACACCAATGTTTTTTATAAACGGAAAAGTCAGACACCAATGTTCTTTATAAATAGAAAAGGTCCATGATGTATTGAATCTTATTGGTTTAGATAACCAATCAATGAATAAGGTTCAATATTTTGAAAAAGTTGGATTGGTTTTCATTACACGTAATATGTAGGCCTACATTAAATTCTTTTTGGAGTTGAAATCCATAGGCTCTACGATCGTACAATCACAATCTCAACTTATATGCACTGTAATATCTATATTTTCTTTTTGAAATTTAATCAATTTCTCATAAAATCCATGATTCTTTTACATTTATAATATGCAACGTTTTTATTTAGAAACATGTTCTACAGAACATAAAATGAGAAAATGAAATAAAACGAATACTTACATCCGTTAAAGCACATGCTGCGACCACTTGACGAAACTTTGTTTCATCGTAAGGTGATCCGAACAAAATGTTCTGTTTCAATGTTCCTGAAAAAATCCAGGGCTCTTGCGGCACGTAGGCCACCGTACCTTTGACGTGCATGTAATCCTCGACTGAATAGACTTCCCTTAAAATGTTCATCAGCAGAAGAGTCTTTGAAAAGTAAAAGCGCGTGCCAAATGAGTTAATTATTGTTTAAAAGGTTTGATAGATAAGGTGCAATTATTGAAATCGTCCATGAACCTTTCCTGATCCAACTTTTCCTATAATTGCCGCTCGATCCCCTCGATTGACTGTGAAGGACACTCTTGCTGAACTTACTTTCTGTAATGAAAACGGTCATTTAATATCCCAGTAAAATCTTAAGCAGCAAAATTTTAATTTAATGGTCAAATACTGTTTTGTTACACAAAAATGCCTTTATATTAAGAAGAACTCGTTTAATACGAATTTCTGCTATTACGAACTCATTTCCATTCCCCATCCTAAAGGGCATGATTCGGATATTACGAATTTTTGGCTAAAACGATTAATGATACATGGAATTTCTGAGCATTCGTGCTATCCGTAACTTCTGTTATAACGGGGAAATCCTCGATAAGTTATCAGCAACTTTCCATTCATATATACTCGGGTTATATGATTTCATCTAAACTTCGATGGAACTTTAGTTCTTATCGTTGAAATCTCAATTTGAAGGACTTCCGATAATACGAACTGCGGTTTAGACGCACTAATTTTCACCTCCCTCGAGATTCGTCTTAACGAGGATCGACTGTATTAATGGAGCAATTAGAAAATCTTACCGTGTTTATGGAACAGGAAACGTTCCTTGATATTATTACTAATTTTGGTGGAATTGGCTCCGATGACCTAATCTCTGGTAAACTAATTGTTTCCTCGCAATAATTCAAGGATTTCTGTGTTTCAAAGAAATTATGGCATTCATTAAATTCAATTATACGTAGAACTATTGAGGCTGCATAGGAAATGACGTTTTAATGAATGACGCCATTATCGTGATTTTAATGCGTGACAGACATCACCTTGAGTTTTAATTGGTTGATGTCATCGTCGTAGTTCTAAATGGGTGACGTCATCGGCGCAGTTCTAATGAATGACGTCATTCGTTACAAAATCTCCAAAAAATTGGGATTACGTCAGCTGTCGACAGAGCAAACAACGTTTCACGTATAGGCCTACCTGTATTCGAGTAAACCCAACGAAGATTTCCGTCCAAGCTGCGGACGATACCGTGATAAGCATGATTACCGACGCTCTCATGACGTTGCAGCAAGCGACAGTCGGAAAGAACACTTCCGGTCTGGCGGGATTTCCGAAAAGAAAGAATGGCAAAAGAATACAGAAGAAGGTGACACGCCCATTAATGTTGAAGAAAATTGCAGTCCAAATGCGGTGATACAAAAGCTTGTTGACCAGAAGTAGTTCTTGCCTAGAAATTGTAAATTGTTGCATAAAATACCGTCCGAGTATAGCATATGAAACTGCTTCACTTTCACTGCATGAAAACGGCGACAGCATTACGGTGATCGTTGTCTAAGCTTGGGCATTTAACGTGTGAAAATATCGAGTAATACATGTATCCAGAAATCGTTTCATTGATGTCATTTGAACGTACCTTGAAGGGTTTTTACGTACCTTCTAGCCTGTGATATCAGCTGACCAATGGGCTTCTCCCAAGCGTACATTTTGATAAGTCTTAATCCTTCGAGAGCATTGATGACCAGTTGAATTCGTTTACCTTTTTGGGAAGCAAGTTTTTTCTAAAATAGAAATATTTTTGTGGAGTTCTCCTATCATTAAAATTCTGATAGCGACGTACGTCATTTGTTAAAACTCTGACGATGTTGTCAACTGGGGCAATTCTGATGGTGACACTATTCTTTACAGTTCTGGTGATGACGTCATTATTTTCCAATCTGATGATGACACAATTGTTTACAAATCCGATGATGACGTCATTATTTACAAATCCGATGATGATTGCATTATTTACAAAATTATGACGATGATTGCATTATTTACAAATCTGATGATGACGTAATTCATGAAACAATTTGACGGAATTACCTCACCGGTTTATATTGTGACGATGACGTCATTGGTTCATATTCTGACGATAGCGTCATTGCTTAAAATTTAAGCGATGACGTCATTGGTTAAAATGCTGAAGCTCACCCGTCATTGGTTAAAAATTAAATTAAATACCTTATAGAAGTCATCCATTTTACGGTACACATCTGGTAGAATGGGTACAAAGACAGGTAAAGGATTCCTACCACAGTAGACCCAGTATGCCGACTCTCTGTCGGCACTTTGATGTTTTTGTAAAATCAGGGATGCAGCGCCACCTT
>JAQGBX010004695.1:0-14871 GCA_034698745.1 Megaphyllum sjaelandicum | reverse complement strand
TCTGCCGCCTTACTATTAATTTCCCTGACAAATCGCTTAAATCTGTCAATTCCGAAAATTTAGGACTTTATCTGACTAGCTGAATATTTAGGACTTTTTTAGGACTTGGTAGCCACCCTGTCTATTGCCAGAGTGATAGGTTTTACTTTTAGTTCATTATTAGAAATAAATTCAAAAATTGTGATAATTTGTAAAAAAAAATATCTTTTAAAGTATACATCACACATGCTTAGTTGCATGGGACGCAATTTATGTGAAAAAATTCTACAAAAAAAATTAATTTCCACTCATACAATTAAGATACATTGGATATTGCCATAATAGTAAAATGTTGCAGATACAATCGTTATAAATATACAAGTGTTATAAATTTTGTCATTTTATTGTTACATGAGTTACAGGCATTTTTAGATCACTTTTTGAATTATTAAAGATGTTGCATTAAATATTGAAATCAGAAATAAAGCAAGCATAAATAATGTTTAAACAAGGGATTCTTAAGCAAAATGTCCCAGTACTCATAGCATTGCCTATAGAAAAAAAATACTTACCTTCTCAGACCATAAATATCTCAGACTATAAACTGTGAAACTTCAAGTAGAAAATTCATTGACTTACCCAATACATCGATCTGAATTTTAGCTTGAACACTCTCTACTTTGTTGTTACTTGCAGTGCAAATGTATTCACCACCATCTACGCTTCTTTGAACCTCACAAATAAGTAAAGTTCCATTGGAAAATACTTCCTGGCGAAATGTTCTTGGTAGTGTAACTGTGCCTGCAAATGCAAAATTACATAATTGTAATTTGCAAATTTTAACTTTATGCTGTTTTAATTTCATCCGATAGCAATCAAATTTATAATTTGCATTCTAGCAAGCATATTTTGACGATTATTACGAGAGAATTTTCAAGTCATATTTTTTTTTGTATATCTTGTTTCCGTTGATGCTCGTTTTCAGCCAGATGATTAAGAGTTCATGTGGCAAATAAACCATTCTACTTTTCAATAACTACTTCAATTACTTGCTATAACCATCTTCATTCAGGGTTCCCACACTTATTGCAAATGAAAATCCCCTGACTTTCCCAGGTTTCCGAGAATCAATATTGCATTTTCCCCTGACCAGTTTTTAGATAATCAAAATCATTAAAATAAACTAACCTACCATCATTGAGAATTTTTTAGCTTAACAATTTCCATATCAATTGCACGAGATTCTTTGGCTGCTTCATCCAATAACTTTTGTTTTTTGGGTGGCTAAGACTTCCTGTGTTTAAAGTGAAAGGCCTGGCTGGGTAAAAAATCCCCTGACTTTTCACACAACTTCCTAAAATCCCCTGACAATCCCAGGTTTCCCATGACTAAAAAAATCCCCTGACAATCCCAGGTTTCCCAGAAATGTGAGAACCCTGTTCTTTTTATAGTGACCATGACCACCTGTCTATTGTGTACAGTGACCAGGGTGTGCCTTTTTTTGCAATTTTTACATTGCCAATGTATACCTTAAAAAGTGACCGGATGGCAGATGAGTAACGTTACATCTTGCTTTAACCCTTAGACATGTTGATTCTGTATTTTTTTTTGGTTTTGTGGCTTTTTACTACGTGTATTACAGTCTACATGTATTAGTACAGTGCACATGTTCATTATTTTAATTTAATCCAGGCATTCTTTGTAGAGTGACCATCTGTGTACAGTGACCAAAATAGCATTCTTTTGGTGGTCACTCTTAACAGGGTTTACTGTATAAAACAAAATACTGTAAAATAGCTTTAACAATATGCATTTATAAACAAACACGAATGTTGTGAGACTGTCCCATGTCCGACTTTTCTCGCATATTGCGGATTATCCGGCGTTTTGATCATATGGCGAACACCATGTTCCGGATAATCAGGGATTTACATCACAGTTTAATTACCGTACAGGTTGCAAACTATCTAGAAAAAATGTGAAAAATTACGATATAGTAGACTTTCCTGTCCTGACCATTTACGGTACATGTCCATCACTCCAAACCCAGAATTTCAAAGAGTATGACACATTGTCACAAACTTGGAAGGACATTTCAATATCTCCATGGTAACAATTAACCGATTATTTGTTAATAACCGACTAGCACGAGTATCCTAGGAAATGCATGCCAATAGGCTCCACATACTACAAAAACCACAATTTTTCAATACTGCCCAAACAAAATACGGACATCCATAAGTATAGTTCAACTTCGTCCCAACTTCAGACGGAAGACAAAACACGTGGCTCCAGGCCAAAGAGGAATTTTTTTCTTTTTCCAAAGCAACACTGCTGAAATTAACCGTATATGGAAATGTTAAACGAAATTCCGCGGTTTCAAAAAATCGAGTTTGGAGCAAAGTCGATAGAACTTCAACTAAAGCGTACGTGGCCACGTTCGGGAATGTTTTTATCGACAAGAGGCATCCAAGAACAATAAATATACGAGAAAACAACGCCGGAATCCTTTTTAATCCCATTTTTTCCCCCACGCAGGTATTATTGATTTTCGTCCAGAGTCGATCGTAAACATCCACCGAGAAATAAATCGAAATAGAATTTACAGTCCAACTTCATTTTCGTTTGCTTTTCGTGTCCCAATTTTTGAGCCGACGCTTCAAAATTTCACTTTTAAAGATACCATCAAATCAACTATTTTCATTTAGCTGTACATTCAATAAATCGAGGTCACGAAGTCGCATCAAAACTCCAGTTCAATTCCCATATAGACATGGAATATATCCTCGCATCCTATTAAGAATGTTTACTGAGACGCTCGAAGCGAATCATGACCATCGGGGCTTGGGAATATTGGGCACGAGGTCAAATCTTAGGGCCGGTTGCGCCAACAGAGGTTAAGAATAACCTAGGGTTTACCTACTGTGTAACTAGGCTAACCCAGCCAGTATAGACAGAGCTAACCTCGGGTTACTAGAAGAAAACAACATGGCGGACATTACAGATGAATCTGAGGAAGCTAGGGAATTATGCAAGCTACACCACCTGATCACACAGACAGGTGAAGTCAGGATGCGCAATCTGGAAGCATTAGTCAAAGTTAGTCCCTTTCCCGTCCTCCATTTTGGTTTCCAGCAAGTTAAACATGGGTTCCATAACCCCGGCGATATTTCATTAAGAGTTATTTGGTGCAACACAAACATCTAACCAGAAGGTTAACCTGGAGTCAAATTTTAACCCAAGGTTGGTAAACCAAAGATTTTAACCTAACCTGCCCTAAGAATATTATACAGGTTGTTTCAAAAGTAAAAGTCAATAATTTTAGGGGTTGTAGAGGGTACTAAACTTAACATGTTTAGTATAGGAACCTATAGGGGTGCCGACGTCATTTAAAAAAGTTATGAATGTTTTAATTTTCGAAATTTTTAACATGGGAGTAAACGGAGGTGCTACTTGCGCATAGCTTTCCTTACAAATTTTGGTGCTAGGCGCAAGGGGCACCTCCGTTTTCTCCCATGTTACAAATTTCCAAAATTAAAACATTCATAACTTTTTTAAATGACGTTGGCACCCCTAGGTTCTTATACTTAACATTTTCAGTTTAGTACCCTCTACAACCCCCTAAAATTATTGACTATTATTTTTGGAACACCCTGTATAAAACAATAGACCTTACGGTTGGAACACACGATGCAATTTGTTGCCAAATTTCCGGCAATTTTAGAGGTGTCCGAAAAAAATCCTATTTTATTGCATGGTTAGCTGTAAATCATGCTAAAACAGAGATCGATTTTACTATATTTATTTAGCAAAAATTATGAAGTCGGACTACTTTCAATTTTATATTTTTCTTTTAAGGGTCAGAAAACTTCAGGTTAATTATCAAATGGTTTCGAACAACATTTGATTAGACCAGTAATGGGACAAAAAAGTGAACACGAACTGTGCGAGGTCTTTAGCATAACAAACTATTTACGATAATAGACCATGCATAGAATCGAAATATGGCTGCCAATTTGCAATTCAAATTCAGAATCTAAGAATGTCCAAAGAGACCATCTTATTGGAATGTTAACTAAACGTATTATCGTATCAGGTTTAAGTACATAAAAAACAAAATCGACTAGTATTTTTTAAAGTTACGTTAAAAATCCTTATTCTCAAATTTATTCCCAAAAATGCAGCCTCACTCAAACGATTCGTTTTTCCATTAACCCCCACTAACGATCAACGCTTGCAATTTGACTCCACATTGAAACTCAAGATGGCTGCCACGTTTGAATTGTCTGCAACTCTTTGGAATACGCTCGTTTCGTCTGAATTTGTAACGATTAATCACACTAAACCAGCATTTTAAGCAAAGAAAATGACGGCACAACTCGGTAAAAAGAGGCTGTTTTAGCTCACTTTCAAAATCTAGGATTACTAAGCAGATTTCGTCTGAAAACTGTCAATACTCGCGTGACTTGACCATGAGTTATCACGCAGCCAAACTTAGGTAATTTGGGTAATTTCCTCGAATATAACGAATATTGGACTAAATTACCCAAATACAATTTTTTCCCAGTTCACGATGAGAGAATGACGTGCAACTCAGGATTGTGAAAAGAAAAAAAAAAAAAACCAACAAGAATTGTAAGAATAGCCCTAAATTTTCCCAAACACTTCCATGCATTTTTTCACGACGTTGGGCACAATTTTCCACACAGTTAGCAAACACGAGAAATTTCCGATACCTTTCCACGCCTTAAACTAGCTCCTCGATGAACACGTGACGGATTTTTTTTCATCAAGGGTGGGATTTATGGCAGCACCATCGATTTTCCCATCCAAATAATAAAAAAAAATCGCTCCATCTCAAATATTTCCATTCTGATCAACCTAATTTCACAGGGCGTGCCAGCTTCAAAAATAACCTTTTTCCTAATACCTCTGCTCCACATTTTTTTTTTTTGCATTATTTTACGAGTGCTTAATACATTAATGGAATCATCGAAAGACGGATTTATGGATGCGTGATTTAAAAAAAAAAAACTTCATCAATAATATAATGTCGAGGGCGAAAACAAACAGCCGTTAAAAACGAAATGCCACCAGAGATTACAATTTGCGAACTTTATCTGCTTTTATCGTAAAAAAAATACCGTCGTAAAAAATTGCGAATTAATTTCGTTAGCCTTGCAAGAAAAACGAGAGAAGAAACGCAACCTTAATTTAAACGCTAAAATCTGGGGTGCTGAAGTAAGCACTCGATTTATCACAAAAGTTAACCTGGTTTTATGCCTCGACAGCCAGTTCACAAAATGCTAAAGTTGAAAATGCGATAAGAGTTAATTTCTATTCATTTTATTTGTTGATAATATGACAAAACTTTTCGCCTCGTGCTAATCTGTAGGCAAAAATCGAGATTATTAGTGATACTCAGACATAAGCTTTACAAATTGCACTTTAACAGGGTTCACCCAGAAATTTCATTTTCAACTTCCCTGACTAAATTACCTGACCTATGATAACGTGAAAAATCGACATTTTCCAAACTTAACACTGGAATTTTTTATTTTTTTTTAAATTTACTAATGACAATTTTGAAAATAAACAAATTTTTAAAATTAAATTTAATTTTTTTTATAATAATAATAATAATAATAAAGTTTATTCAATTAGATATTGAAAAGGAATGAACAGGTTTACAGAGGGAAACACTTACATCCAACCTAGGTTAAAAAGTCAAATTCACATAGTCCTTAAGTACTAGCTTAGACAGATGGGACTCAAAACTGTGGATAGAGGCGGCTGAGACCAATGCAGCGGGAAGCTTATTCCATATACGACCCACCCTGGCCAGGAAGAAGTAGTATCGACAATTAAGTTTAGCCATTGGCCAGGTTAACTGCCGAGAGTGGCGTCGGAGATTATCCGGGTGATCTGATGTTTGCAGTAAAGGGGGGCTGCCAGCATATGTGAGATTGTTCAAATACTGATACTGATTGATACTGATACAATGTTAAGAATCGACAACCAACCAACCAACCAACCAAACAACCAACCACTATCGTACTGTATAGGGTTTTACTTTGAGTCTCTTATCAGAAATGCTGAGGAGCATTTGCAAATACATAATGACATTTTGCGGATTGGACCCAAGACTATAACATAAAATTCACTTCATTTATATTTTATATACAACTTATACACATAGCCTGAATGCACTTTTATACAGTATTTCAATACTTTTGAGCACTAAACAAAGTTTCGGTACAATTAAACATGAAACAGATGCGGAATTTCCACTTTCTGGCGTTATTTTTGCACTCAAAAAGTTTCGGATTTTAAGAATATTTCATAATTTGAAATGTATTGATTTAACTTAATATTGACGTGTTCTCAACATGGCCTTTATACACCTTATACATGTACAGTAAAATCTGAAAAAGTGACCACCTGTTTATGTGGACCACTTTTTAGTGTTTTTTTTTCTTCTAGTGTATACAGTGTAGGCCTGCATGCTCATTTTAATTTAATTCAGGCATTCTTTGTATGGTCACCACCTGTGTACAGTGACCAACATAGCATTTTTTTGGTGGTCACTCTTAACAGGTTTTGCTGTATAAGCATTATACTGTACATGGTATATCATGAGATTTGAGGCTGAAGCTTTTAGTTTGAATATACAGTAATGACTATATATATATATACAGTATATTTGATCGATTGGTCTGAAAGCGTTCCTGCGGGTCCGCAATCAATCAAGGACATCTTGGTTATTAACAGGTCACCAAACAATTATTTAAGGAAGGGTCAAAAATGATGGTGGGTCAATAAAAAAATTTACAAATACCTCTACGAGCATATGCAAATCCTATACAGTACGTGTACATTACATTGGGGGTTTCAAATTGACATGTACGATGGGTGTTCATTAAGCTAGTTTCCGGAATCCTTTAAAAACAAAACAAAAAAACCGTCTGTATGGATTTTAATGAAATTTGGTAGAAAAATTCATGTACAGTGTAATCGTCATTATTTTAAAAAATAATCTTTTTGGGGAGATGCGTCTTTGCCATCGTTCTGGCAGCCAGTTTGTGCCTCGTTCAAAAATCGCCGTCACCTGACGATTAAGCTAAAGCTTCCAAATCAACATTTCTGGCAGAAACTTGTCGTCCACTTCTCTGAACATCTTCTTCAGTCCACTCATAGACCGAACGTTTGGACATTACTTGGACCTTAAACATTTATAAATTTCGGCTCCTGAAATGCCTTCAAAAGCTAAAAAAACAAACCGAACATCAGACCGGTACTGAGCCACTATCTATTCGAATTCCATCTTTGCTTTCGAATTTTAAAGACAAGCAATTTTTGAAATATTTTAATGTGGAAATATGTTCAGAAATGATGGAAGAGTTTTTCAAACAAATTTCATTAAAATCCATTGTAGCCGTTAAAAAAATATCATTGCGGAAACTTTATGAACACCCCTCGTATACGTATACATGTATACGCTCGTAGATGTACAAGTAAAACATATTTAAACAGAAAAATCGTTGTATATTTCTTAAACCGGCCATATATATACTGGGAAAGTTATATCTGGAAAGTTGGCAATTTTAGGCGCGTCCGAAAAGTCAAGCACATGTTTCTGAACATTTTACTAACCAAGGCTTTTAAAAAATAAACTTCAAACTGAAAGTAATTAACTTCATTTATGTTTTTATAATTGACAAATTAAAACATTTCATTTCTCGTAATTCACATTAAAAAAACGGAGCTTTTTGAACAATTTCAGATATAACTTTCCTCGTGTATGGCCGGCTTTAATGTCATTCACGACATTAAGAAATTGCTTAGCATCGATTCTCTCATAAAGACGGTCATATACTGTACGAGGAAAGTTATATCTGGAAATACGGCGTGTTCAAAAAGTTCTGTTTTTTAGAATGTGAATTTCGAAAAATGAAATGTTTTAATTTTTCAATTATAAAAATATAAATAAAGTTTAATTACTTTCAATTTTAAATTTTCCTTTTTAAAAGCCATGGTTAGTAAAATGCTCAGAAATATGCGTTTAATTTTTCGAAAACGCCTGAAATTGCCAAGTTTCCAGATATAACTTTCTCCGTGTATGACCGGCTTTATAGTGAATTTGCCGAAATTGCATGTGCTTATTTTCCCCCGTATAAGCATGCACACGCGTATACACGGCGCTCCAGCTATAGAAAATTACAGCATTTAATGCAAATACTATAGGAAGTTTTCATCGTGTATGAAACTCAGTGATCCGAACGAACGTAGAGCAAACTACTCGCCCTTTGCCCTAGAGCCGCTAACCATGGCTAACTTTTGTTCTGATATTATGATATTACATGTGCATCAGTATACAATGTACATGTAATGTACGTCCGCTCTGGCGAGCAGGTGCTCGGCAACAGAAGCATTTTGTACCTGCTCTATATTTGCGCCTAAACACTTTAGCCCTACATTTTGAAATCTTTTGTAAGAGCACCTATTTTTTGAATATAAATTCCAAATTAATTCACTCGTGAGCGAATGGAATGGTTCGCATCTCTTTGATGGGTGGAAACAGGTGTTGCGTATACACTTTCCTCCGAATTTCGTTAAATGCTCCGTGAATAGCCGTGTGACCTCCTAGCAGCTCCCGTTTTCCCCGCTCAATGTTGCGGCTGGGGTCAGCCCCAGACGGGGTCGCCCCTCCCCTCTCGGCATCCAGGTTTCATAGTGAAGTCGTTACAGGGTATAGAAAGTGGTGGACGTTTAAGGTCTACCTCATTGAAAAGGTGACAATGGTCGCAACGACAAGTGCACCGGATCCCGACCCCCGCACAAAGACCAACGGGCCAGAGGAGACTGACCCGGGTCGCCCATCGTGTGACCTAGGGCGAATTCCGACGTCTAGTCTCGATTTTCCCCATTCAGACCTTAGGGTGAGAGGTTAACAACGAACGTTTAAATACCTGATCTCCGTTTAATAGCGCGCTAATTAATCTCGACCGAGTTCATTTTTCACGCTGGCCACCGAGTGGCTCGCCGAGCCCACCAATGGGAGACGCCCTGCCTCGGAAGCCTTTCCTTTTCACGCTTTGACCTCTGGGCCGTTTTCGACGATAAACTGCGGAAAATATCGTTCGTCCGACAATTATTTGTCAGGACCTTTTAATAAACCGTGTTGGGGGGTCGAGGCGCGCATGCGCGACATTCCGCGGGAGAAGGGTGGGGGGTGTCTGGACAGCGCCCGCTACACAATGCCAACACTGTCTCAGGGTAACAAAGTCTGGGCGCACAATACGAAGAAAGTTGTGGGCATGGAGTTAGCATTGGCGCGCATGGGAAAAATAGATGACGACTCCGCATTTTTCAGTCCACCACTCGCAAAATAGTGCGCATTAGCAGGTGGATTCAGAGAAACGGCTCGCAAAAAAAAATATTCGTCGTCGAGAGACGAACAGTTTGTTTTGTGCCAAAAAATTCAGTAGCTCAAAATCTCGAGTTCTAGTGGTGTGCATGCTCAAAAAGTTAGCTGGAAAGAATTGTCGTCGATAAGCAGGAGCGCCATACCGGATGTACTATTGGATATACTGCCATACGCTAAACTCTGCGGGACGCTCGCGTGACGGCCATCTTGGTTAACGCCACTTTAAGCCCACTCTTGTTACTCTAACATATACTTGTAACTAGGTTTATAATATAGTATTAAGTAATAATGGGCCTTTATCCGATTGAAAAAGGTAATGTATACGGCAGGGTAACTTCGTAATTAATATTGTAATTGTTTTAGGAAAGGAAGAATTTGGCTTGTTAGCCAATGATAGCGGAAGTTGGTTTCTGCTACTGATCTATACAATCTCAGACCCGTTTGGCTAAGCATTATACATACATATATATATACATGTATATATATATATATTCTTTTGTCTTAAAAAAAAGACTTATAGCGTATATGTAGATTTATTTCCAACTACTGTACATCCATGCAGGCAATTAATACTTAAAAAAAATTCAAATTTTCCCTTTTATTTAAAAAAAAAGTAGAAAGAATGCATAGATTCTAACGAAGCTTTTTTCGAATCTTTACATGTGCAATATCTTTCCTGTGTTTTTTTTTATAAAAAAAACATATTGCGACTGAAGTACATTGTCTATAGTAATCGATAACCATATGGGTATCAACTATACTATAAATATGTCCTCAAATTATCTTTCCTTAAAATGAAAGTATACAGTTTATGTATTTATAATTTTGAACATCGCTGGTATGTGGTTGCAAAGCATTTAAAGCCACTTTTCATCAATATAATATAAAGTACTGTACAAAAGAAAACTATAAATTCAAAATTGAATGTACGAAGTCACGTGTGCAAAATTGGTTTTAAAAATTTCATTAGACTGCTGTTAAACCAACTAATACATTCCTTTTGCACACATGATTTTATGACTACTAAAAATGCCATTCGGCAAAGCTTCTGTTGGAATACCCCTATTAGAGGCAGATACTTGTGACAAATGCTTTGATTTCATCTTGTACAATTAATCGTGTATGTATAGAAATCAAAAAATTGAAAGTGTCAACTTATAGTTGTATTAGCTCGTGTTTAGGCACTTTCAGTGAAATTTCTAACTGTATCGAGTATACCGACTATACGAATCGAGTTCAAAAATGGCGCCTTTTAAGACTTTAGAATTTAATGGTAACATCATGATTTCAGCTTCTAACCATACAATGTCAGTATGCGTTTAAATACTTGTATATACTGCGATAAAATAATTGCATTTTTTTTTTAAATTCTGATAATTTAATAGCAGCCATTTTTTTTCAATGTACAGTATTTCATTTTTAGTTAACGATTTTGAATTTAGCGGCTTTGGGTGACGTAATACATAATGTTATTTGATAATCACGGCGATGATACTAAAAAATTTATTTTAACGTTGGCGTGGATGTGACTTTTGTTAAACTTTTCTTCACTATCTACAAGTATTACGTGCATGTATTTATACAGTATAAAACTATACTAATTATACATTTCTCATTGCAAAGCGACGCCATTTTTAAATTCTGCTTCATTCTGAGATTGTACGGCCCCTTCAAGCAGACAATTTATTAACTGTGATGTCCCTCTTTTTTTATTTTTTTATTTTTTGCCTTGTCATATAGCTTTATTAATTTATGAATTTAAACGTAGGATTTTATTCGTACATCATACTGCATTTGTTCAATCTGTCATCTCATTGTATTTGAAATTACTGTACGTCTGTGAGCAATTTGAACGACAGTAATTGCTTAGCATAAAATATAGAAATTGAATTTTAAAGATAAGAAGCATCAATTTCATTTGTTTTGATGCACCATAGATTGCCAGTTCTTTAAAAAATAAAAAAAAACCGTTGAAATCTGACTGGACCGTCTTTCATAAACTGGTTTATTCGTATTTAATATTTTTTGTTTCTGTATTCTGATAACCTAAATAAGTCAAATTGCCCAACTCCTTATTATCTTCCTCGAATAACATGAATTAATGAGCGAAGCTTTTTTTTCTGTCAAGTTTTAAACAGTGATCTATGCCATGCGCACATCTAATCTTTCTTGTGAAGGAAATATGAATCTCGCTTTTTATCAGCGTTCTGCATGAACATAGTTTTAAAACCCATAAACTTTTTCCATGCTGTCTCCAAACTTCCGACTTTTTGAACCCTTGACCACTCGTAGTTTCTGGTTTTGACCACCCACAACGCTTGCATATACCAGTTTTTGCAACGGATGCTCATAAAAAACGACAATGGGGACTTTCTTTATCCAGAAACTTTTGACGTATTATAACAATATTTATAATGATATTTGATCTGTTGGTAAATTGAGTAATATATAATTGCTGAAAAATTCTTACAAAGTGTCACCTTTTTTTAAATGGGACCACCGTCTATCAAGTTAAATGCAAACTCAAACAAAAGCCCTTATAATAATTTTCCCTCGATCATGAGACAAATTTCTAATTTATATATATTTTGACTTTTTTAAATACTTTTGTTGCAATTTAGTGTTATTGTTTACTCGTATATTTCGAAATACAGTACCTTTGAATTACATTGTATGAAATGAGTAATGTGCGTTTTGAAACGAATTAACGTTGGGCGTTCTTTAACTAATTTTAAAAAAGTTTATCCAAAAAATGTCCTATAAATAAATAGCTCAAAGTTTGAAAACAAAACACTGAAGAGTATTTTGTGTGATTACCGCTCTAAATCCAAGAACAGTATCTAAAATATGAATGACATCCGACCTGAAATGAGTTTTTAATTAAAAACAATCAGTTTAAGTTTATTGAAGAAATTACCTTTTTTTTTTTTTTTTACAAAATTCGGGTTAAACAAATGTTTCTTTTAAATAGGGAATAAATTATTTCTTTAAATTCACGTTTAAGCACGACCTCATTTCAACTCTTTATTTTTTTTAAGAGCGAAGATCATAACCTTAAATACAGCGATGACATTTCTAACAACTTATTCAAAGCAGAAAGGAATTCTTGTAATTTCAGATGGCATGATGCATGCGCAATGAATAACTTACATGTATATACTGTACAGTAAATACTGGAATGCGTGTTAATCAAACAGACATATTGTGGTTTTTCCCCGAAATGCATCCATGAAAGGGGTGAAAATACATCTACTTTATATTATTTGATTTCGAGGATCCCAAAATTAATGCATTAATGCATCTAATTAGTCCTACATTGACTCGGGCTAAAAAGTTAGACATGCTGCATGTACTGAATGTCTATATCGTTGTGAAATATGACTTTTAACATGCAGTCGACATATCGTGGAATTTAAACGTATCGTGCATCGCGTGCATACATTATGGGTACTCGGACAATAGCTTTGCGAATGGTACTTTTGGATGCCGTGAAGTCACGCGTGTGAAAAGGTTGCATTCATTGGTTTAAAAACAACGATAACCTATACGAATTTTTTAAACGAATTTACGTGTCGATTTTGCACACGTGGTTTCACCAGTGCCGAAAGTGCCAAGATTTAGGCATCTGTCTGAGCACGCCTAATATATTATGCAGGCACGCTAAAAAATAAGGTTTTACAACAGACGTTATAAATGAGAAAAACATGCATGAAGTCTAACTTGTTTCTCCAGTTCTATTTCAAATTTATTCAAATGTTCATTTTCATATACAGTATCCTGTAACTCTCGCTTCCCGCGAGCTATAGTCTCGAGTAATTTATTTCATTTCTGTACAGTTTTTACATTTCGATTAGTAAGCTTCTTGGGCATAAATTTATTTCGGCTGAACTGCACTACAGTATGTCGGTGTCATTAACAGTTTAACACTCTGCCTCGACGACATCGTGTAATTCCACAATTTGCACTTGACAAGTAAATTTACGGTAGCTTTAAAAGGAAAGATTATCATTCGTTGCAGTTTACAAAATAAATACAGTATTAACCACAGCCATTCGTTATAATTGCGCGAGATAAATTATTTACATGTAATTTAACTCTGCAGTGAAATGAGGTTGAATGTGAAGTAACTGCGCGCTACACGTACTGTATTTTCTTCTATCAAAGACATTTTTTGCTCTTCAATTTCGAGTTAATGATAACCGTACATAATCACCGAAAGGTCATATTTATTAACATAAGAACACGTCAAGGTTTCAAGGTGATTTGCAATTTTCGAAACACAATGGATAATGCTGTAATAGCCGTGGGAGAGTTTTGTTTATTTCCTTAATTCGACAGCAACCGATTATCTCTTATATGGTTCTTCTACGAATTTTATCTTATGCGTTACCTTTTTACCTCCTTCATATGCAGGATGACGCAAAAGTCGAATTTTATTTTCAATAACATACTATACACTGTGGATACAAGTATCATTATTTGAAAATTGAATATGTATGTACATGTATATGACATGGAATGGTAGTTCTGTAAATACAAAACATTTCAACGAGTATCATGAACTTTACAACCAAAACAGCACAGAAATATGATTGTGAGTTATATGAAATATGTAAAGTGATATCCAGTAGAACTCTACAGTACATATTTAAAAATATCAGTTTGCTGTATTCTGTTGCAATCCATATAAGTGTTTGCATTTCGTCATTCATTGATCAGTTATCCTATATTGTAATGATGAGTACGAGTCATGACGATGTTCTTTAATTGCTCATTGCATTAGCCAAACTGACATTGATCCTATAGACGTTGAGCTAAGAAAGACTTTGACCATTAAGAATTTGCTCTAAATACTTAAAATCAGTAGTTTGATTTAGATTACAGAATATTTGCAATCATTTAATTGGGATAGAAGAGATGACAACTGCAACCATTATTCAACCTTTACTTGTACAGTAAATTAACCCACAGTTGACACACGCGCTCGCACGTGATTGATATTATTGTACATACATTTATATCTAACCGTGACATACAGTGGTCAAAAAAAGTATTTGGCCAGTATGTTTTTTTTGATTTCCATGTTTATTTTTACATATAATGTTAAAATATTTTTTTGTAGTATTAGTGAAAGCTTTTTAAATGATATTGTAAAAGCAAAAAATGTTTGAAAACTCATAAAAAATAAATAACAAACAATAACCAAAATTCAAAAACAAAAAAAAAGTATTTAATTGGCCACTCAACACTGTATCATTTCAGCATTATTCTGTTTTGTTTGGGAATTTTTTTTGCGAAGACAAACCATATAGACTGGTTTACATGTTTTACATGGCGTAGTTTTACATGACGAGCAAGGTGGCTTAGAGGTTAGCATCCTCGTCTTGTATTCGGTAGACTCAGGTTCGATTCCCGGGTCGGCTATCTTCGATTGTGGTTTTCATGGTTTCCCACAATTTCTCCAG
>JAQGBX010004694.1:0-14871 GCA_034698745.1 Megaphyllum sjaelandicum | reverse complement strand
ATGGTATTTTGTTAGGAGAGCCGCATCTTGACATCGAAAGAGCCACATGTGGCTCCGGAGCCACGGGTTGCCGACCCATACTATAACTCTACGTCCGCATGAACTACGAATGGGAAGGGTACTGCAACTTTTATCGGGGAATTCTCCGTTATAACGTATTTTTTTCCCCTTCTTTGTAATGATCTAAAGTTCTAAACGTATAATAATAATAATAATAAAGTTTATTCGATATTGAAAAGGAATGGACAGGTTTACAGAGAAAACTTACATCCAACCTAGGATTAAAAAGACAGATTCACATAGTCCTTAAGTACAATGAGCGCGAATTTGAGCGCGAATGCTCTCAAACTGGAAAATGCAATTGGTTTTCGCCAAAAAATTTTACAGTAATATGCGGATTGGGCCGGAATTCATCTTAAACATTTGTGACCACTTTTTTTTAGTGTTTTGTTTTTCCTATAGCGTACATTTCCTTCATAAAAATTCTCCGTATAGTGACCACCTGTCTATTGTGTACAGTAACCAGTGTGTGTTGTCTTTTTTGCAATTTTTACATTGCCAATGTGCCTTAATTTTATAAAGTGACCAGATAACGAATGAGTAACCTTACATCCTGCTTTAACCCCTGTGGTTTTTTAAATAATTCAGCCAATCATGTTATTCAGATCGAAAAAATCACTGAAAACATGATCGTAAGAAGCAAAAAGCATTTAAAACAAGGAAAACTTGATAATTTTTTTCTTTAAAAAAAAACACCAAATGTGTAATAGGGCAATAAATATACTGTATGTAATACACATGGACATGATGATTCTGTTTTTTTGTTTTTGTTTTGTTTTGTGGATTTTTACTGCATGTACATGTCGAGTACAGTGTACGTGTTCATTTTAATTTAATTCAGACATTCTTTGTATGGTGACCAACATTGCATTTCTTTTCGGTGGTCACTCTTAACAGGTTTTACTGTATTTTGATAATAAAAAAAAAATGTAGCAATTTAACGCGAGCTTGTTCGTTTGAACCGTATAGTTCGTATTATCGGAAGTCCCACGAAATTCGACTTTAGCGAACTTTAGGAACTAAAGTTTCATCGGAAATGCTCGGATGTATTACCGGTCAAAATAGGAAGTTGACTGAAGTATTTTTTTTTGTTTTCCGTAATCAGAAACAGCTGAACTTTAATTGGTTTGCCTTAGCAAGTTTTTTGTTTATTTTTAATCAATTTTTTATTCAATTTTTAGATTTTAAAAACTTGAAATCCATACTGGGCGTCTCGGTCCGTGTCTCACCTGTTCGACGTTTCTTCTTCTTCTACTACTACTTCCGCTTCCTGGGTGGACATTTTTCCTCCGAAATTCGATTCCCGGTCAACTTGTTAATTCCACATTCAGGTAATTTAATACCAAGATTTATAATTTAGATTCACGCAAAAAAAACCAAAATATTTAAAAACACGCATCTAGACCTCTATGATGTCACAGCTGATGAGATTGTAAACAAAATCCGTCGCTATGGCAACCATGGTGAGTCACTAGGGGTGAGTTGAATGGACTGTGAAAGGACTAATTGACGTATGTTTTTCATGAGGGGGGTCATGTGTCAGAAAGGTGCTAGGATAGAGAAAAAAAGGCCCAACGGAAATAAAAGTTTTCTGAAAATTCAGCGGTGCGAAACCCCCAACTCGCCAAAATCCTACAATTCGGGGTACTCAGGCGGAAGGTTTACGAAATGGCGGTGAAGCCACGTGCGCAAGATGGAAGAGCTGATTGGGTATTGGGGGAAATTAGGCAGTTTTTGAACCCATCCTGGGGTCACGGGGGTACTCGGAGAGATGCATTTACGAAAGTGCCACGAGCAGGGCCGTACTATCCAAAAGGCTGACAAGGCTCAAGCCTAGGGACCCACCAAATTAAGGGGCCCATGATCATTCATTTATTCTCTGAAATTCTCTCTCATTTCAAAATTGTCCACGTTTTTCGAGTATAAATTAGCAAAACATTTCACGTTTTCTGTGGATAGATTTTCATAATTTTCCATGTTTTTTGAGTACCAATTTGCAAGATTTTCTACGTTTTCAGAGTACAAATTTGCAACATTGTCTAAGTTTTTGAAAACAAATTTGCAAAATTCTTCAGGTTTTCTTTGTTCAAATTTGCCAAAATATATATTTTTTTTTACAACTTTGCAGCATTGTAAAATAATTTAAGTTTCTGAATAGATGTTTGCAAAAGATTTGACGGTTTCCGAGGAGAAATTTGCAAAATTCTTCAGGTTTCCCTGTTCAAATTTACAACATTTTCCATGTTTTCGAGTATAAATTTGCCATATTTTCCACAGTTTTTGAGTACAAATTTTCAACATTTTGTGAAATTTTGTGAAATTCAGGGCGGAGGAGGGGGGGGGAAGGTTGAGGGGCCCAAAGAAACTTTGAAGCCTTGGGGCCCTGCCATGGGTTAATACGGCACTGTCGTTAAGCTTCAGTGTCTAAGTACCCTTATAATTCACTTAAATTTGCACTTCAAAATACGCGCTTACTGTAAATTCTTGATAAACTGAAATTGTGTACATTCGCACATCCACCCTGGCAATATTCCAACTGCGCTATGGTTTCCTGTTTAAACAAGAATGTCGCAATACGGCACTGACAGCATGGCCTCGGTGGCTCAGTAGGTAGAGCGTAAGTCTCATAATCTCAATAGAGAGGTATAATCTTAAGGTCGTGAGTTCGATCCTCACCCGGGGCATCTTTTTTTTACTTTTTTCTGAATTTTTCATCTTACTCCATTTGATGTAGGGTGATCACCAGCTCGCTATGAAACCAAATAAAACTGATTTCATTAATGCCGAATTTGATTGGGTCCACTAGTGCAGTGCAATTGGCTAGCCAGTGCAACCGGAACTCGTGAAATTTTATGGCGCCGTGCAAGCTCATGACGTCACCGGTCCGCCATGTTGGATGCACTGACTACACCGACTCTCCCGTCAGTGTAGTCAGTGTACACTCAGTGCATGTAGTGTACCCAATCGAACACGGAACGTAGGGTGCACTCACTACACTGAAGTACATGTATGCATGTTAATTGCCCAACCGATTGGGACGAGTGCAGAAACGTACACTCAGTGTACTCTAGTGCAGATTTTTTTTGGCCCAATCAAATTCGCCATAAGTAACGAATTTAAACTGAGCTTTTTTCGGCCTCGGCAGTATTTGCGGTATGGCCTCGGTGGCTCAGTAGGTAGAGCGTAAGTCTCATAATCTCAACAGAGAGGTACAATCTTAAGGTCGTGAGTTCGATCCTCACCCGGGGCATCTTTTTTTTCAATTTTTTTCTGAGTTATCATCTTACTCCATTTGATGAAGCCAGCTCGCTATGAAACCAAATAAAACTGATTTCACTAATGCCGAATTTGATTGGGTCCACTAGTGCAGTGCAATTGGCTAGCCAGTGCAACCGGAACTGGTGAAATTTTTGGCGCCGTGCAAGCTCATGACGTCACCGGTCCCCCATGTTGGATGCACTGACTACACCGACTCTCTCGTCAGTGTAGTCAGTGTACACTCAGAGCATGTAGTGTACCCAATCGAACACGGAACGTAGGGTGCACTGACTAAACTGAAGTGCATGTATGCATATTGCCCAACCGATTGGAACGAGTGCAGAAAAGTACACTCAGTGTTCGCCATAAAGCAACGAATTTTAACTGAGCTTTTTTCGGCTTCGGCAATACTTGCAGTATGGCCTCGGTGGCTCAGTAGGTAGAGCGTAAGTCTCATAATCTCAACAGAGAGGTACTATCTTAAGGTCGTGAGTTCGATCCTCACCCGGGGCATCTTTTTTTTAACTTTTTTCTGAGTTTTTCATCTTACTCCATTTGACGAAGAGTAATCTCCAGCTCGCTATGTAACCAAATATAACTAATTTCACTAATGTAACGAACTGTAACTGAGTTATTTCGGGCCTACAGTTTACTACAAACTGTCAAAAATCGATATCAATGGGGGGCCTGTGTTTCAGCAATATTCTTTACGGCTATTAAGCTGCGAGTTTGATGAAAATGAATGATTGGAGTGGAGATTGCGCTTGCACGTGGCCATGCAAATAAGCATCTCGGTCAACAAAGCCACCAAAACTCTAATTCTAGAAGAGTGATCAATGCATTAAGCGTTGGGAACAAAAATCGCAACGTTCCCACGTTCCCTGCACTCGGGCCATTGAAAATCGCGCGTGTGAAGGCCAAGGGGGGAAATTTTTGGCAGGAAACGCCCGGCCACGTGATCACGCGTACGTTTGGGCCACGTGGCTAAAAGCAGGGTGGAAAATGTGATTGTCCTTTGCTTTACTTTAGGTACATTTTTTTTCTAGATTCTGGATTCTGTTGAATCCAAACCGCACACGCACTACTGCTTTCCAAAATATCGATTTGCGAGTAATAAAAATAGATCAATCCAGTGGTCTTAATCCAATTAATTAGAATGATTGGCCGACAATATTTGACACGAGCTCTGGTGCTTAATTATTATAATGGGAGTACTTTATGTATTCATGCTCTCGAAGCTGCGATTATAGACGTTCTTCGATTGAACCACTTGGGAGGAGTACAAAAAAAAGTCCATAAAACGAGTACTGTAAGCACTTCATTATCAATGCCTCATCGAGTGTGCAGGAAAAGTAGCTGTAAAATTAAAATGCAATTCTGAACTAATATCCAACTACCAAAAAATGATTGACCTATATATTGAAGTTATGCAGGTGTAACCATTGTTGAATTTTGCCCCGTTCAGCCCTGGAATTGTCAATGTTCTTAAGAAGTTCTTCAAATGCAAATCACTTCATAGACCCACTCTATACGTGATCTGTTATATTGCGTATTTTAAATTCATCGACTGAAATACAATTCACATGCTTTCTTTGTGAACTAGTTTAGATCACAACGTCAGCCTGACAACGTACATGTATTTTTCATTAAAATTCAATTGTTAAGTCGGCTTGTGCCAACCCGACAGAGGCTCAAGCACCCAATGATAACACGATAAGATAATCATTATGTTTGGAAGTGCACCTGAAGATATTATTAAATCAGTGTTTATATGGTTTATACATTCGACTCACGTTCGTAAAAGAGAAAGTTTTTAAGTGGGGAATTATAAACTACATTACATTATAAACATCAATAAATGCAATCTGCTGTATAACTTACCTCTGTTTATTTGTGATTTCAAAAAAATCAGTAACATCACAGACATTTCTTGTTTGAAAGTTACAATTAACCCCAAATTTACACAACACAGGACGATCTCGGACCTATTAATCCAATCCTTTTTTGAGTAATGTTAATTTGAGCTGTGGAGTCTTATTTTACTCTCCCCCTTATAACCAACATGAAAGGTTCAAAATCCAACCAATTTGGAGAAATTTCCGGAAGTTAACATGAGTTACACACATTGGGTGAAATTCCCGGAAGTTACACTGTTACAGTGTGTATATAATACACACTTGAGTTCGTAAAAAAAGTAATTGTCTAATTTTAGTTCATAACTCTGAGCTAAAATTAACATTTCATCTTTTTGGTCCTTTTTTGGACTAAAGCAGTTGTTCGTAAAAACGTTTTTTGTAAATGGAAGGTGCTGAAAAACGCGACTCGGCATTCAATGATAGGCCTAATACAGTATGTCAAATTTAAATGCAAATTTCTTGCTATGGGCCATTTACACGTGACACTGGCCACACTACATATTCACAGGTTTCTTTCACCAAAAAGAATGGGAAAAAATGTGCACCCAAACTTTGTTTCAATTTTGATTATCAGTGATCAAATCAATAGATAATTAAATTAAGTGTTTTTATTTCACTTCTATTTCGTTCCATTCTATTCTATATTTCCATTCTATATATCGATATAATTCTTTATTTCCGTTTCATATCCATATATTTCCATTCCATATCTAAAATGTTTTTGCAAACATTGCCTCACACATGCTGCTTTTGTCATTATTTGTGGAAATGCATCAATTGCGAATGAAATATGCCTCATTTTTAATTTTAAAATCCATTTTTTATATGCGGACAAGAAATTAATGCTAGGCCCAAAATAGGAGCATCCCAGCGTGGGACACCCGATTATCCTTTCAAGCTCCCCTTTCCATCCTTCTAATCCTCATTTCTGTCCTTTTGTCCGATGTCCAACATGGATGATCCCTCCACGAATCATCCTTTTATCGTATTTGGACTTGTCCATTTGCAAATGCACGAGTCACTGGTGCTCAGACACTTAAAACAACATTATAATCGAAAGCCTAAAACGTCCTATTATTTGGGTTTTATAAAACTGGCTGCCATTGATAAGAATCATTTTCCCACGGATGTGGGCATACATAAATATGCATTTTTTTTTAACAAAAGCTAAACAATCCAGTAAATTATATATAGGCCCTGCCTGCTCGAACGGAATAAGTTTAATTATGAAACGCAGATCAATTTGACAATTTTCGGATTGAATTTACAACCTTTGAAGGAGACATTGTTAAACTAGGGCAGTATCACATTAAAGTGACAGGTTTGCGAAAAAATACTTTCAAATGTCACCTTTTCTTTCTGGAAGTACGAGGTTTTTACGACGTTTCCCACCGGATGTCCAGATAGCGAAACGACACAAAAACTGTTTAAAAATCAAAATTTGCGAGATAAGAACCAAACCTTTTTCTTCTTCGAATAATTGAAAATCAGTGGGTGAGCTCGTCCGTGCTGTAATTGCCGTAAAAAATACTGATGACAAATTTACAGCGCTGACAAAATCTCAAAAAGTTTAACAACAGACTCCGAAGGCGAGTAATAAAATAGCCGAAAATGTTACTTTAGTGGGGTGTTACAATTAGCTGGACAAATAACATAACAGCTATTTTGATAAATCGCCCAAGTATTTGATTGCAGCAAAAAATGCCAGATAGGAAGCATTTGGCTGAGTACCCCTATTGAGTAGGAAGCGCACGCGATATGAAACTAATTCACGGTTCATTTTCTTCAAAAAAATTTAAAAAAAAAACTGAAGTTTGGTGAATTTAAAATATATTAATAAAAATCTAAAATAAAAAAGTTATAAAAATTGAGGAGTAAATATAACTCAGGCTTATATCCATTGCATTCCCCCTTTAATTGTTTATGTTTGACGTTTGCCCTGTTAACGTTTTCAACAGTTAATTAAGATAAAATAACCAAGACTGACGAATTTATATATTTTTAATTTCCCACGCGTCAATTTTAAAATTTGAAACTTAATTTTTTTATCAGAAGTTGCACTGATATGAAGAAGACGCTTTCTCAAATTCAAGTAATTTTTTTTAAAATGAATGCGTTGTGAATTTATGAATGTGAAATTAATTCAAATGAATTGAAAACAATTTTTATCCTATTTGTTGCATTGATCTAGATGTTTTGTTTTTTTGAATTCCATTGATTTCTTTAATTTTAAAATTAATGGGCTATGAATTTAATGAATGTGTGAAACTTTCGAATTTGAAATTACTTGAAAACATTGCTTTTTTCCCCGGCCTTGCATTAATATACAATGTAGATGGCACTTTTTTTAATTCCAGTGATTTTCTTATTTAAAATGAATACGTTTTAAATTTATGGGTGTGAACTTAATTTAAATTAATTTAAAACTTCATTTTTTTCTACGACACATTAATACAGAGGCGTTCTTTTCTATTCCATTGGTCTTAATATCCATATGTGAGAAATTTTCTGAATTTGAAATTAATTTTAAAATTGTATTTTTCTCCCCGACTTTGCATTGATATATAAGTGGTGTTTTGTTTTTCTAATTCCACTGATTTTTTAAAAACAAAAAAATTCAAATCAATGCGTTTTATTTATGAATTGTACTTGCATATAATTCAAATCCCTTCAAAATCGTATCCTTCATATTCCACACTTAAAACAATTACATGTCTTTCAAACAACTACTTTTTACGCATATATAGACCATAGGAAAGTTCCCCAGAAATTTCATTTTCAACTTTCCTGACTTTTCCAGGTTCAAAAACCAATTTCCCTGACCAACGACAAAAAATATTTACACGATTTTGCAATATCTACAAGGACAACTTTTCAATATTTTTGCAATACTTACTAATATCAATTTTCCAAAATAATATGACAATTGTCTCAAAATCTTACAAATTTGTAATTGAAAAATGTGAAAGTCTTGCAAATTTTAACTCTGAAAGGTTGACAATTGTACAAATTTGTCCTCAGAACGTTGAAAATGTTAAAAAGAAATTTCCTCGAAAACTGTTGAAAATGTTACAATAAGGAATATACAATATATACAATAAGGAATTCGAAAAGCGTTGAGATTTTTGTTCATTTGTCCTCAGAAACTGTTGGATATTATGCAAATTTGTCCTCTGAGACTATTATAAATTTTGTAAATATGTGCTCGGTAAATTGAAAATTTTTACAAATTTATCTTCAGAAACTGTCGAAAATTTTTCACATTTTTGAATATTTGTACTCTGAAAACGTGGAAAATTGTGCAAGTTTGAACTCGGAAAAGGTTGAAACTTTGAAATTTTATCATACAAAAAAATTGAAAATGTTTCTCCCAGAAATTTGCAAAATTTTGATAATTTGTCCTTGGAAACTATCGAAAAGTCTGCAAATCAGTGCTCAAAAACTGTGGAAAATTTGGCCAATTCGTGCTCAGAAACTGTGGAAATTTGGCAAATTTGTACTTTGAAAATTTTGTAAACTTTGCAAAAAGGCCCTGTGCCAACCACGTATAAGCATTAATTTTGGATTGTGACAACAGTAATCGCTGAATTTCCCTGACTTTTTCAAAATAAGTCATTCTTCCCAAACTTTTCCAGAAATGTTCAAGTTCCCAGACTTTTCCAGAAATTTTCAAGTTCCCTGACTTTTCCAGGTCTGTGGGAGGTTTACCCTTTACAGTGCCTAAAAGCTTCCAAAACCAAACCAATTTAAAGACAAGGTATAAAACACAGGTAGTCCCTCTCGAGTATCCATGCACAGATTGGTTCGTGCCCTCTGGTGGGGGTTAAGTCATTGTAGCTGGATGTGCACATCCTGGTGCAATTTGCGTGTCTGTCGAGTGAGTGGGTGGCGTTGGAGGCAAAGGCAAAGCGCATCGCGGAAGTGCAATCCTCGCTCATCGTATTGCTCCTTCTGCCATGCACAATGCGATATTGTTTGTTTGTTTGGGTGTCCCGGGCAGGCTCTCCTCGCGCCCGCCACTCGCACGTGACCGCCCCCCATCAACAGGTGCTGCTGGTGGTGCAAGAGGCAAAGACGGTCGACGATGTCGCGTGGGATCCAGCGCCACCGTCTTTTCCCACGTGCACGCATCAGCCTCGAGGATGACGTAGCAGCAGCCGCGATTAGAGCAAAAACCTCACCCCCACACACCGAAATCCTTCCCCCTTCAAGCGGCGCTGCATGGTGAACGAGAGGCTAGGCCTTGCTCAAATAGCACTTTCCGTATGTACGTTTCGCATGCCGCGCGATAATTAGTCCGGATCGAACAATGGGGGTACTTTGCAAACCGCAGTTTGGCAGTCGTGATGTCACGTGGGTGAAAGGAATGCATGGCTCCGAGTCCTTCCATGACCTTGATGGGATTGTGCTTGCAGGCGAGTTTGCGCGCGTGTCCATAGGTGCGAGTCTAAAAAAGGGGGGTCTGAGTACCCCTCTTGGGTGCATTGCTTTAGCTCTATGAGATGCACATGCGTGCATTTGTGCAATATTGGCCAGTCGGGGGTGGTGCGATCTTATAGCTGAAATGATCAAAACTATAAGGAAACACTTATTCATTTTCTTACAGTTAGTTTTTTATCATTAAAAACAATGCATAAAATGGAGGCCTTAAAAATTAAGGCACAGTTTTAGGTATGAAATTGAACCTTTTTCAAAAATATTGCTTTTTGCTGCTGCATAAAACGTTATACCAGCTAGTGTTCCCACAGAAATTTCATTTCCAACTTCTTTGACTTTTCCAGGTTTTAAAAAAATTTCCTTGACCAATGACGACGTGAAAAATTGATACTGGGAAATATCTTTTTAAAATTTACTAACGGCAATTTAGAAATTAACACAATTTTTCGAAAAAGTGGGAAATTTTGCAACTTCGTCCTCGGAAAATGTTATACTTGGAAAACCTAGAGAATTTTGAAAATTTCTACACGAAAAACGTGGACAATTTTGCAAATTTGTACTCGGAAAGCGTGGAAAATTGTCTAAATTTGTACATGAAAAACGAGGAAAATTGTTCAAATCTGTACTCCAAAAATGTGGCAAATTTTCGCAAATTTCTACTCGGAAAATCTATAGGCTCTGAGCTAACCTTGTAGAAGTATTAATTTTTAATCGCCATGACTGCGTTGAATTTCCGTGACTTTTTTTTTAAAATAAATCATTCTTCCCTGACTTTTCCTGGTCATTTTCAAGTTCCCTGATTTTTCCAGGTCTGGGGGAACTCTGTATACTGTATATACGTTAAATTTAAATAAAAGTGCCTAGACGCGAGTCTCAATAAGGGGTCTGAGTACCCCTTATGGATGCAATACTTTAGCTGTATGAGATATGACCTGCATGCGTGCATTTCTGCAATTTGCCAGTCAGAGGCGGTGCGATCTTATATATCTGAAATGATAAAAGCCGATAAAAACTAAGAAAAAACACTTAAAGATCAAAATAATTTACTCGTGGATACATTTTTCAATACCAATCAAACGAGTATTCTTAGTTGTTTATATTACTTGCATATTATATAATGTTGTTGGTTGTTATCAGTAAAAAACAATGTATCGAAAGGCCATAAACAAAGGACTGTTTTAGGTATAAAATTCAACATTTTCTAAAAACATTGTATAAAATAAACTATATACATGTGACTCAGAATTAGGAATTCACGTTTGTATAATTCCTGTATGTTAATTTTAAATCAATTGAAAACTAGCTAGTGGAAGAAAATAGGGGGAACACGGAGTGCCCTAAATGAACGCCAGCAAATATTTTAAGCATTGAACAATTCAGATTCAATGTCATCAAATGTTCGCTAGATGGCGCGTGGCCGAATTGAGTTTCTGGAGTAAAATAGCTCTTTGCAATTGGCAGAAAATTACTTTTGTTGCAATAAGGTTTGCATTGGGGGATGGGACAATAGGCGTATGCAATTTATGGTCTGAATTTGCCAAAATGGATCTCCTGAAAACGACAATAATTTTGTTCAGATTAGCCTATAGGGAGTTTGTAGCCCTTACTGTGTCACTCCAATAGTACATGTACATGTACTGTGTGTACACTGTATGTACAAGTAAAACTCCATATACTTAATATGGAGATGGTTTATTGTTTTTATCAGCACTTTTAACGCATATCGTTTACCTACATGTACATGCACCTGCAGTCACGTGTTGTCAGATAATGCGTCATTATCAAAATTTTGCATAAATAGGTTGTACTAAGCATATATATCTACCACATTAAACATTTCATTTAATTGTTACAATATCATATCATGCAAAATTTGAAGCTTTCTGGAGTTTTTTTTCAACCAAAAGCTATATATATGCCAACATGTACTGCAAATGGATATAGTCAATCATACATGAATAATAAACAATACCAAAACAGAAAAAGGAACGATATTTATGTATTTTTTTTTCGCAGCTTTTAGTTTTTGCATAAAAATCCGCGCTATCCTATTTCTGATAAACTTCCTAATTTGATAAAACATGCTGCATGCGAATTTAAGGGATGATGTGTCCATGTGCACATACTGTAGAATATGAGTAGGCCGATTAATCCATTGCGCATATATTGGTCTTCATTATGACCACGCTCTAGATCCGAATATAGATAAAAAACAAAAGGCACCCACGCCCACAAGCAAAGTATGAACCCAATAGAACAATGCGTATTGAATTTGGCCAAGTTAAGCCCAGATAAGCAAATCTGAAGGATGGGCATGCACCTATCTCGCTTTCTGTGATCTTTTGGGCCTTAATGTGGCAGATCCCGATCCGAACTGATAGCAAACTTTTGAAGAGCCTATATGGGAAATCAGTATTAAATGGATTAAAACCATAGACCCCTCAATGTTGGGCCGGCTTCTGCACTGTTTTTGTGCTGTAAGCAAACTGTGGTTGAAATTTGAAATTATCTTAGCATTTTGAATTTTGGTTAAAGTTTTATATACTGCAGATACGTTTTCAAGTATAAAATATCAAATTACAATAAGTTTTCTCAAGGGGATACATAAACCCACAACAGCAATTTTTAAAAATTATAACGAAATACTTACCTATCTCGTTTCAAAAGTAGGAAATAGAAGACGTTTATTTCCCTTTTTGCAGCATGTTTTATCCCATGTTTCATAACCATGCTCTCTTAATCATGTTTCATTAATGTTTTTACAAAATGTAAATACATGTACTTTGATATTAAAAAAAAAACTTAGGAAGAATGTAAAACTGTATACAAACATTAGAAAAAAAGCTACGCTAGAATCTATGCACGCCCAATTAATATTGCATTTTTTAGAAGTTTATTTTTGAAAAAAAAAATTGAAACAATTAAAAGATTTTTAAAATTTTGTAGAAATTAATAGTCTGAGGTAGATGCGTTGCATTTCAAGAAGGAATGAATCTGGTGTTCTTTCCTTAGATAGTTCCTTAAAATAATAACTTTAGCATTGCAGACATGATGTTATAGATGACCGATTGCCTAAAGTATTGTTGGCACAAGAAGGGTCTCCTGGGGCTTAATTCATGAGCACAAACAGAGACCCCAGACATTAATTCATGCATTTGCAGCCAGTGACTGCATGACTGCATTGCAGCAGGTGATGCTCAACTGGGACCTATAGAACAGGTTGCATATAAAGGTGCACAGCAGCCCAGGGGTGGGGTCGCGACCTTTTTCTCCGTTTGTCTGGGACACTCTTTTTGAAGACCCACGCGCAGGTGTTGTGTCTGCCCGGTGCCGGCAGTCACGTGCACCAGCCCCACCGAGAGCGTGGGTCCCACACTTTTGACACCTCTGCCATCTACGCCCTGCCTAGGGGAGAGAAACCCTAAAAAAAGAAACAACCACGCTCCTTCCGCATTATACCCTAATTACGCAGATGTTCTGTATGTTCCACAGTAGCATGCTTGCTGCAGATTTCTTGTCAAATTCTTGTCAAAGAATTCCCTCACCACTGCCAAAAGTGTCATTCGTAAAGCTCTTGCCAGAGCACCCCAAGGGGATTTTACAGTTACCATGAATTAGAATAAAAATAGAAAGTGCAAATTGCAAAATGAACCTAAAAAGATTGGTACAAATGAAGATGTCCACGAGATGATTGAAACATTAACCAGATTTTGATGAACTCAAAAGTTTGGCACTTTGGCAGTCATGATGTTAATCCAATGTTAATTTAACGAATTGATGCTTTCCTTTGTAGACCTTACTTCACGACTGTCAAAGTGCGATTCGTAAAGCTTCTGTCTGACTAATCCTAATATTATTTTTATTTTTCCAGCACTGGTTTTGCCCATTGGTCTCGTCTGGAAGTTCCGGAAGTGTTGCTTGTCATTTGAGATGTGGCTCGTTGGCAATGTTTCATGTCAGTGTTTACGCGCAATTGCGGAAATTGCATCATGCAATGAAACACTCGAGTGACAAACCAATTGTACATCTCAAAAAATAATTTCGAGGAAATTATGAACTGACGCGTAAATTTCCCAAGGAGTTGCATAATGCAGGAAATCCTTACAGTGGAAAAGTTGAATTTACACTAACACCAAAACTGAGGGACTTTAAGCACCGAATTTCCTTTATTTGATGCAAAAACTCAATTCCAAAACACTTTATCATAATTTGTACTGAATTTTTCTTAGTTTTGCATTTTGGGTGTCAATGACAAACATCCCAAAACAGCACCCTACATTGAAGCCCTCCACGTTACGAAACAACTTTGCATTTGCAAACAAATTTCATCAGAATTAATAATTTTCAGTGTCCGATTCCCAATCTGGACGTTCCATTTTTGAACCAAAGCGAGTTGTAGGCATAAAATCATCAATTTTTAACAAGAAGTACATTTATATTGTATATTAATTTTTGGTCGCATAATTGTAAATTTTAGAACCTACTCATACAAAATCTTTAGCATGTCCTGCATCCCCTTGAAACGAAAATATCACACTTTTTATCATTGGGATATTTGTGTTAAAAATATTTTTCTGACCAATGACAATGTCGAAATAGAAATATGCCAACGTTATCCACGATTTTGCAAAATCGACACAGGACATTATTCAAAAATTTAAAAATTAAAGTATTGGAATTAACATGAGAAAATGTTGACAATTTTTACAAATTTATATTCGTAAGTTGAAAGTTTTGCAAATTTGTACTCGGAAAGGACAGCCATTTTTCAAAATTGGTAATCTGAAAAGGTTAGGAGTACTGCAAATTACTCCGCGGAAAATTGTGCAAGTTTCTATTCGGAAAAAGTTGAAAATATTGCAAATGTGTCTTCGGAAAATTTGTCCCCGGAAACTGTTGACAATTTTGCAAATTTGTTCTCTAAAATTGTTGAAAATTTGAACTGTGAAAATTTCAAAAGTTTGCCAATAGGCCCCTATCTAACCACGTAGAAGCATTAATTTTGGATTATGACAACATTGTTAAGTTGAATTACCCTGACTTTTTCAAAATAAGTCATTCTTCCCTGACTTTTCCAGGTCAAGGTGTACCCTGTTCCAGTTCCATGCAAGCATTCGCAATATAGGGTACGTGCACGGTGAAGCTTATTCCAGTCGCTTGCCAACCGGTTTCCAACCAGTGTCGCGTAGTGGTATTGCAG
>JAQGBX010004693.1:0-14872 GCA_034698745.1 Megaphyllum sjaelandicum | reverse complement strand
GAGTGGTAACAATAAGTCCAGAAAATTTCATGGCAATCGGATGAGTCGTTCAAGAGCGCATAAAGGACACACACACACACACACACACAGACATTAATTTTTATATATATAGATAGATGAGATTACTTTAACACATTACAGTTAACTGGGCCTTAATAGTGAATTCGTGTACATGTTCTCAGTTCACTGACATTGAGACCTATGACCTCTTGATTTAATACACCCATGACGTACCTTACCTAATGGAAATACTGCATGTCATTTTGTTTATTGTAAATTATTGTTCAGTATATTCATAAAATATAGCGCCATTTACCACCAATATATCACCATTCAGCAAATGGTGATTTTTTAATTACTGCATGTGAATATATCAACAGAAATGTGCCTTACTTCTGGTGAATTAATTCTGAGAACACCATGATCTGAGTAAGAATTTCCTAAGCTTAGTCAGAACTTGAAAAATTGCCATAGGTGTAGAAGCATAAAACTGAAAGAAGGACTCTGATATCGATCCATCGTATATGTTCTAAGTAGTCTTCAATAATTTACTGAATCGTTTGGGAATGGCATCCGCATCGGCGATAACTCATTTCGCACCATCGTTGATACGATTTAATCTCACCTAGCTACGCGCACTCATTTACTAATACGCTCGTACCTGTCAATATTGGTTAGTTCCTCTTGAGTGAAATCAGGTGCAAACTGGAACATAATGATTTGACCGAGCACACTCATCCCTGAAGGCCCTGGACGATTGACTGCAAAGGCAGTAAAAAATTTTTAGGCGAGAGGCTGCAAAATATGCGTCCTAAATCTAGATCCACATTTTATCCCTAAAAAACCCCTGATTTGAATATGGGACAAACCCCAGTTCCGGAGCAATCTCATTCGACATAACGTGTGTCATGTTTTTCGATTGGACGCATGAAGAAGAAGAGTAAAAACTTTGCAAATGCTCCGACGAAACCCTGACGAAATCAATAAGTAACAGAATACATTCCCAGTGCTTTAATACGGGTCCCAATTTAATTTAATGAAGCCTTGTTCAAAATGAAACTCTATGAATGCAGTTGCGAGGAAAATCCTCGTCGGGAAACTAACGGCATGGTATACCGGTATATCCATTTGTTCCATGGTTCCTCTCGAGTATATCTTTGGTATATCCATTCCCGATTTTGGCACTGCAATATACTAGCATCAAACGCACATTCGCATGAAATGAAATTAATTCGGTCCAAGCGACAATCCCAGTTAATTAAATATGTAAATTTTAGTAATTATTGTTATTAAACGGGGGATGAGCCTTTTTTGTGTGTGCTAAATTGTATTTCTAAGGGCGGAATCTTAAGAGCTTCCCCATCCGGATGAACGGCCTGATGCGAGGGTCGCTGCATGCGTTTGGGTACGAACACAACAAAACTTCTAGGAAAGAATGTTACTTTTTTTTACCACTAGCGCCAACCAGCGGGCCAATATTGGTAATGCATTTAAATTACCGATGGTTTGCCCGCTGGTTGGCGCTAGTGGTAAAAAAATTATCATACTTAATTTAAAAGTTTTGTTGTGTTTCTGGCCTTTAGGAAGTTTTTGGAAGTGCAACTTACGTAAATAGTCTGTCATATCCATTGGGACGGCTCCAACCAACCGTTTGCACTTCTTTAATTCTCGAATTAGTAACTGAGCCAAGCAGAAGAGATGGACGAGATCTTGATTGTCAACCGGGATGCCTTCCGCTACGTCCCTGGAACAAAAACAGACAAAAATAACAACGGGGAAATTGATTAAAAATCATAGAGAAATCACCAGTCGTAATGTGAATTGCGTCTGTCGATAATTTTAGGCGAGGGCTTTTAACTCGTTATCCATTTCGGTGAATCGAAGCTTAGTTTGCATTCTCAGAAATCAGACAAAATATGATTTCTATGAAAATTTTTTGCAGATTTTATCGGGGAATTCCTCGCAATCCCCGGCATAACTTACCTTTTTTCATATTGTCTAATTTCCTTTTAATTAACGGCATTTAACGTAACATGTTTGGCGCGAATGTTCGTAAACTCGAAAATTCATTCGTTTTAGCCAAAAGTTTGTAATATCCGAATTCGGAGTTCGTCTTAAATGAATAAATTAACGTTATTCGTAATATGGACTGGAAATGAGTTCGTCTTGGGATCGGATATGGGAAACATGTAGTAACCATAGAGTGCGAAATGCAATGGTGCCCAAATCATTTGGCCCCAAGGCCCATTTCAAGGTATTAAACGGCATTAAACGGCAGTAGCTACAAAGAAAAAGCCAATAAGAAAGTTGTATGGCGTCGAAAAATTAGTTTAATGGCTCCATTTTCAACATTTAATTATCGATCGCCACAAAAAAATTGCTTTTGGGCTTCTTGTATGTTTAACACCTCTACATTGCAGGAAGGCTCTAAGACCGGGTTTGTTTTGAATATGCTTTCCTGCAATGCAGAAGTGTTATGCATGGGTGCAAACATACAAGAAGCCCTGCAGTCATTTGTTGTGTGGCGATCAATAATTAAATGTTGCAAATGGAGCCATTAAACTAATTTTTAGACGCCCTACAACTTTCTAATTGACGTTTTCTTCGAAGCTATTACCGTTTAAGACTTAGGACCTAAAGCCCCTTGAAATGGGCCTTGGGGCCAAATGGTTTGGGCACCATTGCATTTCGCACCACTCACTCGGTACAGTGTAGTTTTCAACTCACTTACCCGGTATACGAGTAAGAACTTTTTAAAAGTAAACATCCAAGGCCAGTAAACATTTGGAAATTATTCCAAAACATGCGCGCGATAAATAAACTTGTTTAAACTTTAAAACTTCCACGAAACAACTTTTCAGAGCGATGAATAGGCTATACCTTTATAGCATTCGAACGAACTAACTTTTAGAAAGTACTTTATTTGTATTGTTTCGTACGCTTTGTAATGTGGCGTGCCAGCAACCCTTTCCGATGATTTCGCTTCAGTCGTTTTTCATGGCACGTGTACCACATTAACGCGAATGACAACACCGGCTCAGTTCACGATATCATTTGGCAAATTCGCTGTTTAGAAATGAGCTCCGCTCCGGTACATGAATAAACATTTCATCTAATGACATCCATTTAATGACATTCTCATAAATAGGGCATTTGGTTTAACGCGATTGAACCTATATACTATTACAAACACCCGGGTCGCACCTGAAGGGTTTGCTGGGAGTGAAGGGAGGATGGAGGAAGGGATCTTCCCTATTTTACCAAAATAAAATTGACCCACTTTTCAAACAACAGAAAACCGAATGCTAATTAAAAGTTTTCCATTCTCTTATTCGGTTTACCTCTCTAACAGTATATGGTTTTTAGCAGCGGAGCGAATGAATACTTTATCTTTTCTCCCATCTTAATGTTTGCAGTTTAAATTTAATGCATCAGGTTTTTCCTTCGGGAGTAGATGTTGGTATTCATCTTGCATTTTTAAATTAAAAAAAGACCATGGCTCGTGTTTAACTTACAAATGGAGCCATCGTGATCTGGGATATTAATTTTGAACAAAGCTGCGTGGCTTTACCGTTTGTTGGGTATCAATTCTATTCGAGCAGCAATATTGATGAGGTTTTTAATCGGTTACGCGTCTTACTCTTGTAGTCCTCTCTCCTGATTTTCCTCAGGGGTACAAACTATTTTTGAAATGAGCCCCCGTGCACAGGCTGCGTAGAAGAGTATATTGTACCTTTCTAAATGTCGATAAATGCGCGGTAAGAAAGACGAATTCTTATTTTATATGTTCAGGCTTATGTTCATTCGATAGCTTCATGCTTCGAAAAATTACTTTCAATAGATCGGGAGCTCAACTCTGGCATTTATAATCTTAATCTCTCGGTCGTTTATTACTCAGGCTTATCTGGGAGATTCCCAAAATATATCCCCGTATATTTAACGACAGCGATAAACTCCGCTTACTTTACGTTACAACGCAACTATATATAAGCGATAAATATGTAAATTGAAACTCTTAACGAATTTGAGCCATTTCCGTGTAGTTATTTATTAAAGCTCGCGCCGGTGAGTTATGGGCATTTTTTTTTCTAAAAAATAATCTTTTATTTATTCATTAGTTGGTCACTATCTAAATATATAAAGAAGAGATGTATGTTTATGTGTTTGTATGTTTGCATACGGAGCCCCGTAGCGGAAGATTATTTTTTTGTTTTGTACGCGATGACGCAAAACGCGTAGGAGATTTAGGAAATTTAGGAAAGGAAATTTAGCAACACGAAAAAACAATTCTGTTTCCTCGAGTGTTGCTGATTCAATATGGACAGTTTGTAGGACGTTCCACTCAGCTGCTTATGTTTATTGTTTAAACAAGTTGCTTTTTCTCAACAGAGGTATCTTTAGTAAAATGTTCCTGGATTAAAGTTACTTTGATGTGGACAAAACGTTCCATTGTATTTTGTCATGACCCGCAGGCCCAGGATCACTCTGGCAACTTGTCAAATACCTTGATGTTGGAATTATCCTTTAATAGGATAAAAGCTAGGCAAGCATTCAAATTGCCATACAAATGGGCAACATTTGGTCTATAGATTGACATTCTGGCCAGGCCTCGACTTACATTGGGAACTCTCTCATCGTCAGGGGTTGGGCCTCTGTGTGCCCCATATTACTTTGCCTGATCTCACTCATGATGTTTGCTGCGGAGTTAAGTGAGTTTTGTACTTGAATAAAATGTTTTACATTTATTCTGGGCGTGTGGACTTTGTTTGGCAATGGCCTAGCTGCTTATTTGCTGGATGGCTATCCCCTACGCTCACCGGAGTTTGCTTATTGCTGGAAGAATTATCAAAAAAAAAAAGTTGCTGTGTTATCTTCAGTGTGGATGTAGCTTCAGAGGTGCAGCTAAAAAGCATCTTATGTATGCACAAGATGTCTTATCGGTAACCGATAAGCCCCCGAGGGTCTTATCGTTATTATTTTTGCATTTATTCCAACAGAATGTCATAAAATATGAGCAAAACACAAAGTTTTGGTTTTTATATTCTTCGTCGTTTTTTTCCGAATTTTTAATAACGAGGCAGCTATAGGATAGTGACAAAGGCACGTCGAATGTGCATGCGTGTGCTTCCCGTACAAGCTATCTTTCTGTTTGCATTACTTTTACGGTCATTATTTTGCAATCTATTGTTAGGAAGTTTCCCCGACACTTCTATGCGTGTATAGTGTTTGGAAAGTTCCGCGCATCAATCACTTCTGTCTACGAAAAGTCGTTGACTTTGTCATAGTATTGCTGTTGCCTTAACCCGCACGGTGACGAGCGCAAACATGCTTCGTAAACAATGTTTGCGAGGAAAGGTTTAATTAATGTTTACAATTTTGCATCAAATATGGAGCGAGTTTCCATCGACTCAATGCCATTAACGTCAATTTCAAAATGTAAATTTTGTAATGATGGACCTTGCCAAACTTTGCTCGAGTGCAAAATGTGTAAAAAAAAATCCAAAATGTGTTTAGGACGCCCAAAATTAGATGAATAGCATTTGTGCCAGATTTGTTGTTAGTTTGCTATATTAATTAGAAGAGCTGCGCTCGGTATTTCCAAATTTTTTTCTCCGATGTAATACTCATAGAGCATGTTTCAAATTCTGAACGCATTATTTGGGTTCCAATTACTGTTTCAAATATTACCTTTCGTGTGTCCAAATTTCTAAAAGTTGTTTACAGCGCAAACGTAATGTAAGGTAATGGATTTTACCTTACATAGCCCGTTCTCACAGACACTGACTACAGTGACGTCAGTGATTCATGAACCACTTGTCTAAATCTCGTTGTCATTTTTATGCGAGAAGTTCATTTAGTTTATGTGACAAAAGCTGGTGTTGAAATCAACGCGTGCTTCCTATTGGAAAGTGATCGAGCGGACATACTTTAAGTGTTGTCTAAATATAAAAAAACCGCCAGTAGCCTAATTGGCATTATGTCACTCGTGGGGGGTGAATCGACCCGTGGCGCCTGTTTCGATGTGCGCTGAGAAAAAATGATTTGGTGACAGGTTCCTACTCGGTTGCATATATTAGGATGAGGAACTCAACCAATGATAACCCAGTCGTGCACACGTACTGTACTTCAGGGCGTGTTGTCATTAATTGTACGTTTCGGGCGGAGACAATACGGGCTGAAATGAGCTTTTGAAAAACTTCATGCAGTTAAATGCCACGCAGCCACTTTGATGGTCTCAAAAGAAGAATGTTTGGATAGCGACTAAGCGAATCACCGCAATTAACGGGCGCGCGTACGTGAATGGGAAATGAAATGTCATCATTACGCAAACATCTAAGGTGATGCGGATAACGAGCGATTTAATTAAATCTTTTGTCAAAACAAAAGAGCGCCGTTGCTGTTGATTGTGTTATTACTCGCGGCAAGCGTCGCCACGAAGTTGACGCGACAATTGCGAGAAAACAAAATCCGAAATCTGGAATTGTGTCGCTTCCGATTCTTCGGTGTTTAGGGCCGAGTGCACCAACAGAGGTTAAGAATAACCCAGAATTGCACTCGCTGGCAAACTGCCAGCGTGTGCAATCGGGCAGCAATTTTCAAAATTAGTTCCATTTCTGTGTTCCATTGTGGTTTCGTAACCCTGGGGTTATTTCATCGAGAGTTAATTGGTGCAACACAAACATTTAACCCGGAGGTTAACCTGGAGGCAAATTTTGACTCAAGGTTAGTAAACCCCAGGTTTTTACCTCGGATGGAGGCAAGTGCAACCGGCCCTAAGGGCCGGTTGCTTTTACGGTAGCAGTAACCAACGAGGTTTAAACCTCAAACTTAGGTTAAACCAGCTATTTGGGCTCTAAAAATGGTTTACCTTCCATTTTATAGTATTTAGTGGAATTCTTTACTCTTTGGGTCAACCTGTAAACCTAACCCTGACTTTTAGAAATTGGTGGTTTAAATTCAGGAGAACTGGTTTTCATCTCAATATGGCGACCTCTAGTGGTGAGATTGAAAATCAATATTCCACGGGCTTTTCAATTCGAAGAACATGTAGCCAAATGAAATCGGCTCATTGGCATGTTGATGACGTCATCTGCATTGACGGAGGCCGGCAGGGGCCTCAAAAACATTAACACTGACTCTTGACTCAAGGTTTTGGTTCAGCTTTAGAGTCGACTTTCTTTTCAATGGTTACAACTGTTTTCCCTGACCCTCAACTCTAACCCATAACTTTGGTTTATGTGATCTTAGGTTATGGGCTGGGTTTGAACCTCTTTGGTTACTGCTACCATAACAGAGGTTAAGAATAACCCAGGGTTAACCCACTGCGTAACTCGAGGTTAACCCACTGTTGTGTTGCACGTGCATGGGTTAGGTTACAATTGAAGAGAAAAGTTAACCTCGGGTTATTAGGAAAACCAACATGGCGGACACTAGGGATGAATCTGATAAAGAAAGGTAATTGCGCGTGCATGTGGAAGCCAGCATGCGCAATCTGGCAGCATTTTTTCAAAATTAGTTCTATTTCTGTGTTCCATTTTGGTTTTAGAAGGTTAAACATGGGTTTCGTAACCCGGGGCACACTATATACGAAAATACAAGTAGGGACACTATGTTAATTTTCCACGCAAAAAAAGCGCATCGCCATCATGTGTGCGGTGTGATTACTAAGCTGAAGCTATACCTTTCCGCCTTGTAAACGAATCATAGGCCACGTGTCACGTACTCACCTACGTACTAAAGCACGCGGCCTTTGCGTGCGCTCATTAATCACCATAAACATGGGATCCAATAAGAGCATGCGGCCTTTGCGCGAGTTCATTAATTATTATAAACATGGAAGCCAATAAGATGCAGGTGTTACCTGTATTCATGGGTTAGGGGGGCGTCCATAAATTACGTGAGGTGTTTAGGGGGGAAAGGGTCGAGCCGAATATCACCCAATCTCACGTGTGGGGGAGGGGGGGTCTCGGCAAATGTCACGTAATTTTTTTTATGCAAGAAACTGTAAAACTGCGAGAGAACTGGGTTAAATTAAGTAAAACATGTTTCTTCATTAAAATATGGCTAAATCCTACATAATAATATTTATGGCGGTTACGTGAATTAATGCCACAAAGTAGCACAGTAGCCTCTCGATTGTTTAGCCTCCACCGACCAGCCAAACGCATGACATCACATGGACATGTTGGTTCCAGTAGTCACTCTTGAAACCATACATGAGCCCCCGTGGACTGAACTAGAACGAATATTCTTTTACGAATTTTAGTAGTTCCTGTTCGATTTTCTTACTGTGATTTTAGACTACGTTCTTAGTAGCAGGGCCAGAGAGAGGGGGTGTAGGGGGAGCATTGCTCCTGGGCCCGGGGGTTTGACTTCAAACTATAGCTATTTGAAAAAATCAGTAGTGGGTAATGATAAAGAAAAAAATGAATGTATGGTGTTTCTTTTTTTGAACAAAAGTCAGGGAAATTCAGCATAGTCATGGCAATCCAAAACTAATACTTCTACTAGGTAAGCTCAGGGTCAATTTTCCGAGTAGAAATTTGCAAAAATTTTCCATATTTTCGGAGTACAAATTTTTAAAATTCTCTAGGTTTTCTGAATACAAATTTTCTACAATTTCCGAGGACATAATGTTATATCCGTGTGTAAATTCTTTTCCATATTTCTATTCTAGCTTAAAAAATCACCAAAAACGCCTCACGTAATTTATGGACGCTCCCTTGCGATCTTCTAATACATCGCTTATATTTTCAGTCCACGACAACATTTTCTAAATCCTTTCGATGATGTTGTTGCGAAGAATGGGACTACTTGCGCCTCATTTCAAACCGTGCAAGGATTTGTTTTTCCTCCTCAGGAGGAACAGATGGACACCAGTGTTTCCCAAGTGGTATGTGGAGATCTCATTTCGGCATTCTGATTCTTCAAAAAAGTTATACCAAAACTGGTTAACACACCCCTTTAGGAAATTTAATCTTGGCGTGGTGTTTTCAGCAACAAATGGGAGGGGGGAGGGGGGTATTTGGTCGTCAAAAATTATTACAGTTTTTTAGTTTACACATAGTTTACCTTTACGTTTTCGAGTGCTAGATGCCCATTAATGAGAAAATTCTGTAACTGTCTAGTCTGTTGGCAAGATTTTATTTTCTAGGGTAATTGTGTGCATGAAATACTGAATGAATTTCTCTTAATTATATGTGGAACTAGCTGGAAAACCCGGCATTGCCCGGGCTGTACTTACCGATAGCGACTCCCCCTGTACGCATTGTATCTGGTCAATCAGGACGACCTTTTTGAATGGTCCTTAAGCCACACACACATCCATGTTCTTTTTAAATTGCCCCTGACCACACAACCACACATATCGACCCAATATTTGTTCAAATATCACTTTATGGTACACTTCTCAAAAGCATCAGTGTTATTGTAGCGTTCATTTTGAATGGTTGGATGGTTTGACTTGTCAAATTTCTTCAAATTAAGTTTTGAGTTTAGTTTTTTACCAAAAGACAACATTCGAGAAAAATTGCAAGTCTCTGGAAGAATGAAATATACAGCAAAGAGAGAAATATTTTTAAGATTGAATCATTAATATTGTTCGTTAATTGAATCAAAATTGTTGGAAATTGTGTACAATGCTGGTTGCCAATTTATTGTAAATTTAAATTCCCCTTGATTTCCCTGTTTATAACCAAGAATTTCTTACCCAGCCTGATTTTATGTGGAGATATGCTTAGTTATATCACCAAGCATGTCCTTATGCTTAATTTTTCTCGTAATCTTGGTTTTTTCCCCCTAGGGAATGCCTCGTTCTCCCGCCATTGCAGCCTGTCGTACGCATCCAAGGCAGACCGGGTATCCTGGTTCATTAGTACGACCTCCTCATCTACGAATGACGTGAACAGCAGATAAGTCTCGCAAAAACCTCAGCGGTTTATTTGTCCCTAACTCTTTTTCTCCATTTTTTTTTGATTTTTCCATGTTCTGTTATTTCTTTTTTTCTCTGTCCAATCTAATTTCCCCTCTCCCTAATGTTTAAAAAACCGGGACGTTATATTTGAGGACCACAAATGGGGAGAACGAATTTAGAGAGTTGACATGAAATCGTCATTTCTTTATCTTCTTCTCCTTCTTTGCCGCATATTTTTTAAGTTTGCTTGTTTCGTTTTGTTGAGTTTCAACTCTTTAACCTCGATCACCAGTTATTTGAATACAACCGTTGTTGTGATTGTTGAAATCGCAATTTTTCTCAAGTACGTATGTAAATATTTTGGCCAAAGGAAGCGCTCTTTCTCTCGGCCATTTGCAGTTTTCAAAGCATATTCTAGGATGCGCTGAAATGAATGAAATAACGATTTTTTTGAAGAATGTTTCATACAGAAATGTCGTTAAAGATGCTGTATTTCATTTTAGAGCATTCCTGCAGTTGTCGTTGATTACCTTTCACACCATAATCTCTCGCATGCATCCAGTTTAGATTTTTGTCCTAGGAAATCTAGTCATTGACAAATCCAGTAAAACTTCAGACAAAAAAATTTCGAAAGTAAGTTTTGCTAAAAGGAAGGGTTTGATTTCACGATGTGTTGCGCATCTTATTCATGAATTGCAAAGTTCAATTTTTTCTTTTAATTTTGCCATTAATTTAATAGTGAATTATTATGCAATTATTGCAAGTTTCCTAAATTAGTAAAACAGTTGTCAGAAAATACTTTTTTGATTATGAATGTCGGCTTTAACCAAACTTACTTTTGAATTTTTGTGGAGTTTTAAAACTTTAGATTGAATTTTAAAGTATATACTTGCATTGGTAAAGATTTCAATGAAATGGACCGTTCTGATTCGTCAACCCTTTTTTTTACTAAAATATAAATTTTATATCGCTTTAATTATTTAAATTTGTTTATTCACTTATGTCCAGAAATGGTGCTGCATGCTTGGACTAGATGGCACTAAACACATGATTGCAGCATCAAAAATAAATATGCGTGATATTTTTTAACAATATCTTGACTGATGTCAATTTCTTTACAATTTCAATGATGAATTTAAATATTTTTACCACTGCGGGTATATACGTGTAGGTAACATCGCCCCAAATTGAACTAGACCCATTTATTTCCAAACTAAATACAAATTGGGCAACCTCTACATTTCAATTTTATTTTGTTTTTGGCGTTGAGTGGACCTAACTCTTCTCATCCTGCACAATAGTATTGATTTTGTTTATTTTTGCACTCTTTAAAATTATCGCAACGATTCTGTCCTTCGTCCTTTTCCCCTTGACACCTTTGACTCCTTTTTTCTATTACCGTCCTCGGATATGAATTCCTTCTTATTTTATTTGACTAAAATCAAATCCGCAAGGCTTGTTTAGCTCGTTCGGTGGGCAGACCATGATTATCCTGAGCGGTCGAGATCAAGGCATTGTTTGTATGAAAAGTAACCGCAGTGCCACCATCTTTAAATGTCAAAAAGCTGATTATGAGCTGCCAAAATCCAGTTTTCACAGCAAGGTATGATGGCATCACCTGAACGAGTGACAACTTTGCGAGACTCCCTGTTGGTTAGCTCGATGTAAAACCATACACGTAGATTTGCCGCAGCGTTGAATTTTTTATATAACTTATTAATTATGAGGCATGTCTTACGAGTGTTGCACATGAAATGCTGGCAGCAACCATGAGACCCTATTATGACTCGGTAGCGCTTCGCCGTCTATTCGGTAACACTCGACCCCCATCTTTTTGCGTGCCTTTTTAAGTGTTAACCAGTTGTCCAAATCGTTTGTACGTGTTAAGGCGAGTTTGTTTCATTTTGCGGTAGAAAGGAAAATGCGCTTCAGTTTTTACTAACCTTGGATTTCCTCGAGTGTAAGAATGTGGTTTTTTGTGTCCCATACCATTGCAACGAGGCATTGCGACTTTTTCGACTAATTCTTGTGGGCCAAGAAATATTCATGGCGGAAATTGTTGTGAACGAACCCTCTGATGGTGTGTTTGTTAAACACTGAAAGATACGGGTGCCATATTTACTCGAACATAAGTAGAGTCTATGCGCAAATAGTTTTCATCGCCAATCTTAGTAATTTTTAGAAAAAACATTGTTTTTTTAGTAGTATTATCGTTTAAAAATTCATATAATCCGAGATGTATTTTATGTATATTTCTTAAATCTATGATTGAAAAATTGCAGCTGCTTTCCTAAGTAGGTATTTTTTGCTTTGCCACAGGGAGAAAGGGGCTTATAGGCAGCAGGGTAGAAGACAGGGTTACCAACTCCAATTTTCCACATGGCTGGGTTGATTATCATTAATAACGTCTTTCTGGATGAAATTTTGACCATTTAATAAAAAAATAAATTTGATTTAAAGAAAATAAATTGTGATGTGCACATTTTGCAAGTATTTATCTTGTCAAATGTATGTTGCATTTTTCTTCATTACTTTTTATTGTAACTTTGCTTATAAAAATTGGAAATGGTCTAAAAAAATATTTGATCGGTCAGAATTAAGTTAATAACATTTCATTAGTAAATCTATAGTTGCTGCTGTCTAGGGAAAGTAATTGCAATTTTTTCGCGTAAAATGTTAATGTTCAGTGCAAGCACACAGTGGACACAAAACCAAACTTATTCCTCCTAAATCGTGAATCAAAGGAGGCTCAGCTGCTGAAAATTACTGAAATGTCGGCCGCGAGTCCGCAAGATTCACGTTTTTCTCGCATGCGAATTTTGTTTTCTAGAGAATGTACTGGAAAGCGCTACTTTAAGTATGTTGATAATAAAAATTTAATACTCATAAATATGACATAGTTGTACAAGTGGTAAAAAAAGAGTTAAAACCAGCTTCAAGGTTTGGCTTCCGGTTGGGAAGGTTTTAGGAAATCCTTCCATGCTTTTTCCTGAAAAAAAAGTTAAAATAAAATTAGCACGGTGAACAACTAATGAATTTTTTAAGTACAATATAGGGAAAATTTGAAAGTTAATCCCTGCAACGCGAAGTGAATCATAGCTTAAAAATGTATACTTAATAAAAATTAAATCGTTCAGGGAATCCTTGATGTTTTGAAAAAAATTGAATTTTGAGAAAATTATTTTTCAAAAGTTTGATCAATTTTTTAAAAAATTATGATAACTTCATAAAAAATTTCACATGTTTCTGAAAATGAGCGAATCAGAAATATCAGACTTTAATACTTTATAAAAACATTATTTGATAAATTTAAAACTCGTACAGTGAAATTGTACGACTTTTTTAAAAATCAGCAGATCAATGTTACTTGAGCGTTAACATTGTAGTATAGACTTAAGGGTAATCTTAAGTGCGTGTAGTTTTATAGTGCATTTTTACCTGATATTCATAAGATGGACGCAGTTTATACAATATCATCTGCTGATGGTATAGTGATGTGAGAGCGCCACTGATCGGTGGGACAAGCCATACCCAGTCTGATGGACAGCCTCCTCTTGTGGCGTGTTCGCTAACCATGAACTTGCTGTACGCGTCTGATGCAGTGTGATGATCGACGATGGCGACACATGCTTTCTGAAAATGATAAAACGCTTTGTTGTGAGTAATAAGCCGTATTTGAATTTCAAAACTAACGACACATTTATTAACAGATGGCGCTTGAGTTGCAGCGCCCCCTGTTGGCAGAATTATCGTCCCTTCGACCATATATATTATTAGGATTTAGGAATTGTGATTCCAGTAAATTTAGTGTTTGTTTGATATTTTGCTATAAGTATCAAAATGCTTTTATTATTCTTCAAATTTCCTAAATTCACCAAAGCAACCCTCCATTTTTTCCCAGATGCTTCAATTCCTAAATCTTTGAGTTGCACATAATTTCAAGCCACGACTTTTTCGAATTTTTTTTTTATTTTTGGACGTTTTTTTTTGGAATTTTGTATCTCGGGTTTACTAACCTGATAGCTATGGAGTACGGCGACGTTGAAGTGGACCATGGCTTTGTCCTTCCACAGGGTTTCGTTTTTCGACGTGTCCAGTCCCATCCGTTTAGCCAGTTCTTCGGTCAGGTTGTATCTGTGCGAATCGCAGAGGTTTCTGGTTCCAATTTCTGGGCTGGTGTACCAGCCGTTGAATGGAGCTGCCGTAAATTCGATTCCACCGACATCCAACCGCATATCCGCAACTGCCGGAAGTGCGTACCAACGCAGGCCCATGTCCTTAAACCATTCAAATCTGAAAATAATCAATCAAACGAGATTAAAATTCAGTCGAATCATATCAATTTATACTTTTTGTCAGGATCCGAGGTTTTTCATAATTTTTTAACTTCCGTAAACTCGATACATGTCATGTTAAAAAGCTGAGAATTGGCCTAAGGAAATAACTAGCTCGAAATTCAGGTGGTTAGACTTATGGGAATACCTGAAATTTTAGAAATCTTAACACGGCATGTGTATTGGAAATTTTCAGCAAAACTTACTTGGGATGTTCGAGCGTAACTTCCATGCAAAGATGGCGAGGTACCTCAAAAAGAAGAGGGGCTTCACCTGGAGCGGACACGATTAGTGGAAGGATGTCGAATCTCGTTCCTTCGCTCTTCCATCCCAATTTTTGGCAAACCTAATAAGGGAAAAATTTAATTTCAGTTAGTTTCTGAGATATGGACAAATTGACCAATGGTCAAATTTGCCGTAAACATTGACTAACAGTGATAAGCTGACGTCCATCTAGTAAAATTCTAGAGAATTTATGTTTTGCAATGATGGCCGCCTTTTATAAGAAAAACTCTATACTCAAGATGCTAAAATGTTTTCAACTTTTATACTGGGTGATTCATAAGTCCATCACCACCCAATTTTTTTTCTTAGCCGTTAGAGATATGAAAAATCTGCTTGTGTC
>JAQGBX010004692.1:0-14872 GCA_034698745.1 Megaphyllum sjaelandicum | reverse complement strand
GCTATTAGCTACGATACAATATGTAATTCCATTTAATCGGGGGGGAAGGGGGGGTTGGAGCCAATCGAGCTCCTGTGAAATCATGCATCTTAATTTTAAACATTAATAAATGGCCTGATAAATAATTTCTATTTAAACATTTCAGTACATAAAACAAAAATATGAACAAATAATACGCTGGAGTAGACTATTTTGGAAAAATACTGCGATTGTTTCGACATTTTAATTAAACTAAAATTCATTCGTTTACGTAGACGGGGCGAAATTTATATCGACCCCCACCAGGCGCGCTGCTGCATCGTGGCTGCCAAACGTACTTCAAGGGTCGGCATTCCACAAAAAATATATCAGCCGATTTAATCGCCCCGATGAAACACCCTATTGTTTGTACTAATCTTCAGAAAAATGCACTTAAGAGCCCCATATCAAAGTTAGAAACACAAAATTTCATTGATTAAACGGGTATCGCACGCATTGTGCAACAGTATTCATTTCCAACATGTTGTAATTTCGCCGGCGCGTTAAGACTAATGACTTCGACATCCCTCATTATATACATGTAGGCTTTTTATGTTTTTAAAACACTAAATACCCTCAGGTTTGGCTATTTAGCAACTTGTGGGGATAAACTAATGTCATCTTCTTTAGTAGCCTACAACAGAACTTTCAAAATGATAGATTATGGAGAATGCGCGCCAAATAGATTAATGACCAGCCTGCAGGACAAATTATTGTCAGGATGATTTCAACTATTAATTGTTAAACCCTTTCTTTGCCAACCTTCCACCAAAGCCTAATTATCATAAAGGTTTGGGTAAGAAGTGATTGCCCTTTTCAGTTTACATTTACATGTATAAGGGCTGTCATCGCAGAAATTTGAGTTTTACATTATTTTATGCTGAAGCTGCGTGGAGACACCTGCAACGCGTATCAACTTTATTTCACTAAGTTAATACGATATTCGCCTGAATTTTTTTCTTGGCAGTGATGTACCATCGTCCACCCTCCATGTGGTCGAGGGTATTGTCGCGATAAAATCCATGCCCTACTGCTAACGCCTTACGTTGCCGGAAAACCATATCAAAAATAATGGGTTGGGTTAGTCGAGTTGCCCATAAATGCTCACCAGGTTTTTAGATTTGAGGAGAGATGGCATAATGTCTTTTGTTGGTCGGTTGGAAATTTGGCCTTTTTTGCTATCCTGTATGTTAAACCCGCTGGATTCATAGCAGGATTGGTCAACTACCCGTTTCAACTGCAATATTGTAGCATTATCTTAACGCGCGGTCAAAAGACTCAAAACCCCTGTTTGTTGGGCATCGTGTTGCTTTTAGAACTTGATTTAAAACGAAAAGTGGTCACGGTAACAAGGATTAGGTAAAATCAAAGTTTAATCAGCTGATTATTCCAAAACTCACCTTATATAAGTACTTGTACATGTATATAGCGTATAGCGTAAGTTTATTAGCTGAAGGATGTCGTCTCCACCTCCGGGAACTTAAGACCAAATTCGCACTCGAGAATAGCTGTAATTTATAAGGACTGAAACTAGGATTTGACCGATTTGTAACCGCGCGCAGATATTCCGTACATCGCAATCATTCTGACATCCATCAAAAACGAAAAAGGAAACTTAAAATAAAACTGCTGCAATTTGGAAAACAAAGATGTGGAACTTCAAAGAAATATGCAATGCAAGATCTGAATCGCGTGACATGCACGACACATCGCTGTCTTCCGTCAAAACCAAGTATGAAAGACCACCATGTACTTGATATCGGTCAACTCCAGTACACTCTGCGCACCTACTGTAATTCACTGCCATGATAACGCGTCATTCCTTACGCCCAATTCGAAGAGCTGCCCACCTATAGGGGTGCCCAAATCTTGGAGACTCTACTGTTTTAAAGAGAGACAAAAAAACTCAGAAATTCCAAGAAAAAATCTTTGAAAAGAAAAGCGTCTGTCTCTGAAGGCTTTTTATGGGATATATGTCCTCTTCTGCTTACTTGGATCATGGATTATGCAAACCGGTCACCTCAGTTTGTGCCACTGGGCGTGGTCTCGGAGTAAACCTATCCGGTCCGCTGTAGACAAATAAGATATCTAATGGAAAAGCAAGCGCAGCGGGGATTTTGATAAGAAGTATTTCGTAGACATATTTTTGCGTCATGCAGGTATTTAGGTGGATGGTGAAATGGTGGGGGATTATTATTATGCAGCGACTTGGTGGCCGTGAATTTCGATTTTAAAAGCATGTCCAGCTATCGTTGGATTGCTTAGAATATGCTCGTATTTGTTCTTCGTTAAGAAGAAAAAAACAACACGCATATTGGTCACGGGAAATTTGTGGTAAATGTTCGGTATATTAAATCAAATTTATGTACGCTGGATCGATATAAGTTTCTATGCAAAATTAGATGCTACTGACCTACCTTGGATTGTTCAAGGCGTGTACTAATTGCGTCACGATACCGAATTTGGAATGAACAGAACGAACCTGTTTTAACATCGCGCACATTTCTGATTGAAAATCTGTTACGGTCTTTAAACTACATGTATCCGAAAGATATCCAATCTGATGTGACCATGATGACCATGATGACCACTTTCATTTTGCATGCGACTATGACTATAACTTCACCGAGTTTCACCTTCATTAGGTGTAGACCCATGTTCGGTTTCTGGATCCGGCTATCGGATCCTCATTTTGGTTTTTCATGGTTTCCCAAAATCCCCCAGGCGAATGCTGGGATAGTTCCCATATTAAATCGATCGTGACCGACTTCCTTTCACATCCCTGTCCTTAATGTTTAATCCTTGTTTAGGTTAGGCTCTTCCCAAGCCACGTACAATGAAGTATTTCGCTGTTGTTGCCGGTCCAAAAGACCGGGTAACTTCATAGGCCATCACAGTAGTATAGTAACTATATACTACTCATCACTTCCAGTGGAGGCAGTTGGCATGTGAGGTCTCTGAAAATGTCTTTCTTGAGTTTCATCTATAGGAAAATACGAATAGTGGAATTGTAGGCAACGACATCATCAATAGAAACAAAAAACTGAAAATGTATCGTACATGTACAGTACATCTATATAGAGGGCATATTCTATGATAAAACTTGGCAGATGCTTCCCATGATACAAGCATCTTGGAATGTTCCACCTGTATACTTGTCCATGTCATTTGGCCAACATTCTCTTTCCTGTGGCATTGAAGCATCATTTTATCTTGCAGTAAATGTGGTTTTGAGATTTATAATTATAAACAATATTTTTTTTCGAAATTGCACGGTGTTATCAAAAATATCTTATAAAGAATCATGGTTTTAATTTTAAGGAGAATGCAGAAAAAAAATATCATTAGATTTTTTTAACATTTTCTCAGAAAAAAAGAATGGGTTGATGATTTAGATGGTAACTTGGAAACAAAGCTTAATTAACATGCAATCTCAGAGAGGCAAATGTTGCTTATAGCACATGTTTTTTTTTGTCCATGGTAATATTATTTCTTGTAAAAAACTATGCATGCCCGTATATTTCCTTTTATAATCTAGAATTTTTTTGTTCTATTTGGAAATTGTAAGGCGCTGAATCAAAGTACTCAAGCATTTGATAAGGCAATGAGAAATAAAAGGTAAAAAAATCAGTGGCTAGAATCAGGCCGCCTCGCACTTTTAACGTTACTTTTTACTTTTATTGACCATTATTATTTTTTTCGTAAAAACGCATGCATTTCCTTCAAACCTTCATAGATCTAATTAGACCTTCTTAATGTTCGCTTGGTCCGCGTTTTTTTCCCCGTCATCCTATATGAAGGCTATGATTGTTAACAATAACATATATATGTACTGTGTGCAGTGTGTCTCAAAAGTTCACTAAGTTATTTAACTAAAATAATTAAAGTTAAGGAAGTAAGTTGTTTACTTGTTTTTCCGCGAAACCAGCAACCTTGTGGTCAGAGATAAAAAATAAGGTTTATATGCTTAGAGCGGCGTATTTAAAAATTTATCACGTGTATCCACTTCCTGATGTTTATGGAAAAATCATACGAATATGAGGTGGGGTTAACTTTAAAGTAGCAGACAGCTGCTGGATCGTTCCTAGACAATCATGCACTTACTTCTTTTTTGCTGGTCAGTTTTGGATAACTTTTACCCGAATTTCCATCCAGCTTTTTCACGTAAAATTTCTCTCACAGATTGGAAATGCTCTTTTTAAACCGCAGGACCAGTTAAATACATACCCTTTCACCTTATAGTTTCTTATTTCAGCACGTACGAAATTTCCTAAAATAGTGAAACGAGCTGCTAAGGTCATTGCCACGACTGCACCGAGCATTTTTTCTCCCTTTTTCTGGCTACTTTAACTGGACATTTCGTGGTCTGGTCTACATTCTTGGCCGATATGTGGCTTCATTTTCTTATACCTGTTTTCGAGATTTTTTTTGTTCGTTGATTTTTCGTGATCTTTAATATGACGAGCTTCATGCATTAAATGGCCACTTGCCCGGAATTTCGAATTCCCCGTCGTTTTGCACAAGAATTTAATGTTGTTGTTTGAAAATTAAGAAGGGGTAGCGATTTGCTTGTCGTCAGTGGTTTTGCATATTTGAATGGAAAGTTTTGAAATTTACACGATGATGAGTCATTTACATCTGTATTAGTTGCCATCATCGCAAAATCTTAAGCTCCAAGATTCCCCTTCGTTAATGTCGTACGTCGCAACGACATTTCATGTAAACTAATCGTTTAAAAATGTAGGAATCATTCATTTTTTGAGTATTTTTCTCACGGTTAAAAATTAATTACGTTATATTATTAACGTTATAGACGTTAATTGTCATAATATTTTTCAATATGAAAAGTTTGAGACTAAAAAATATGCTACGCTTGCATGGCAGCTGCGGCCGGTTTAAATGAAACCTACAAATATGCTGTTTTTTTTATCTTATATTGTAAAGGTTAACCCGCAATATATATTTAAACTTGAAAATTGATATGCCTTTCTTTTCAAAATGGTGTGATAGTTATAAGTTGGTTAGGTGTAAAAACATTTGAAAAACGTGCAAAGTTAATACATTAATAGCTGTGTCACTGAACTGAAAAAGTTTAACTAAACGAAAATGTTCACCTGATTTATTTGGATAATCTAATTAATCTCCTTGCAATTTCAAAAGTTATCGTGCATGCTCTCGTTAAATTTGACGAAAGTAATTACATTTCACGAAATACGATATGAAAAGAAAACCACGAAAATCTGTGAAACGTGTGCGTGTTATAAAATGTTAAAAAAGTAAATAAAAGTTTAGGTTTTCGATAGGTGTCTCGAAACTCGAATTTGCAATTTTAATTATCGCAAAGCAGTAATTGTCTTTCCCGACCCCCCTCGAATTCTTTAATTATTACGTTGGGGACCTTTCAATAAATTGTATGGACATAAAAAATTAACACTTGAAAAGATGAAAGACCTCGAAAAAAAGCATCTCGTGAATTTCTGTGACAATGACACCTTAAGGAGCACCAATTTATTGCTTTTAATTTGAAAGGCTCTCGTTTTCACGTTTTTTAATCTACGAGGAATCCAAAAACCCCGAAAAACAATAATTTGTTTCCTATCTTCCATTTTTCGTTTTTACTTCAAGATATATGGCGATGGCAAGTTTGCAACTATACTGCAGATACATCGTTGGAGGAAATTTCTTGTCATAACCGTATAGATATTTGATAAATTATACGCAAAGATGACGAATGGTGTGGAAAAATCGTGCAGCAAACCCCATAGGCTGGGTTATAGCTGAATATGAAATAAGCGTACATGTAGTTTTTTCTCCATTTTTTTTTGTTGAAATTCCGCCTCTTTTCTTTAGCGGTCAATCCTCTTCGGGATGGCTGTGTATATATACGCATATCTTATCTGAACTTTTCAAGAAGCGCAACAGTTAACAAGTTCAAGTTTGTTTCTAATTATTATTGGAGAAAGGTTAAACAGCCATTTTAGCAACGTACAGCCTTATGATTCGATGGAGAAAGATAAAGTCAGTGTATTGAAAAGAATGAGTTTATAATAGCTTAAGTAGATAGAAAAACAATGGTATCCTCGTTGGCCAATCAATACTGTAGCTATTTTGTTGCTGCATGCGGGCTCATATACATGTATAGGCTACTCATGGATGCAACGTAAGTGTACTCATGTGCAGCAAAAGCCAAAAGAGATTTCTGAAGCAGATAACAATTAAGCTCGAGTTTAATGAATCTTTCATTAATTTCTCTCGAAAACAACTCTGCTTTAGACGCGTTAAAACACATAGTTTGTAGGCTATATTTGTATAAAGTAATATAGTAGTATAGCGCGTACTTATCGAAAAACATTCGTTAATTGTTAATCCTCATTACCTAACTCCTGTGTATGAAATTGTAGTTTTGAATTACATGTACTAACACACATTTACATTTTACAAGCTATACATAAACTTTTCAAACAATATTACATTATTTCTGTTTATGGTGGACGCTGATCAACTTATTCAAAATTGAATATTTTCGCAGAACTATACAGTATATTTTAGAATGTATCCTGGTATATGTATAGTGCACGTCGATGTTATTATTTTAACTTTAAATAGTATAGCGGTATGCACAATGAAGCTTGCCGTGTTGGTCACTGGTCAATAACCTGACATTTGAACTATTAAATTTAAATATAATGGGCTGCATCGTTTAAATATTTAAGTGAAATATATTCCACAAGAAACTATACTCGATTATGGAACCTTAATGTGAAAATGTTGGCAATGATTAACTATCTTATTTTTGACAGCTCTATTCGTACCTGTATTATCGTAATATTGCCAAATTGAGTTCCTAAAATTAGATTTCAGGGAAAGACGTTATTGACCTTTCTTATGTAATTGCACTTAAGGGCAAAAATCATTTATCACTTCGGTTGTCTTTATAATGAATTAAGGCGAATTTTCTTTTCCGCACCTGGTACGTTGAATGTGAAAATTGCGAAGAAATTACCTAGAAAACCACACCGATGTTTTTCAGTGACCTCAGTTCATGCGTGAGATTTTATGCCGTGTTTACTTAAATTTCACGTTTAAATGGTTTGCTTTAAGGATGTGTTTATACATGCAGTATATATATATATATATATATATACTGCATGTATATATTGTATATGTACATTGTATATACTGCACAATACTTTCACAGTATATGCATGTGTTATTTTTCTAAGTAAGCAATATAAGCGTGGATTTCGGGTAATTTATGCTTTCTATTAGCTTCGCAAGAGTTGAGTGGCTTTGTCAATATTTGCGATTAGTTTTCTTAATCAAAGACAACTAGACTTATGGTGCAATTTTTTTTAAAAATCTATAATCACTATTTACTTTTAATGTTTTAACTTTGTATCTTAATTCGTCATCTTAAAATCCCGATTGCTTCATCTAAGCTATAGGTATACCTTCATCTACACTGTACATTTACATTTTTATATATATTGCGTATTATCAGAATTGTCTTGACTTTCGAGATTCCTTATGTGGCCTATTTTATGTGTGCCTATTGCATGCATGTGCATGGTCATCTTTTTTTTTTGTCTAAAATTATCAAGCGAGAATGTGTTTCTGAAACAGGATAGTAGAAAAACACGTTCGTTTGATAAAATGGTGATTATTGTCAAGTGCCTGTTTCAGCTATAATCGTGTAAACATGTGTAAATCGAGTAATTAAGAATTATGCAAACCTATTGCTGAAACGTTGTCGTTGAGGTCATCAATTTTGACCACGTAATTGGACAGAGAGTAATTAACGATTTGGCCGCTCTCTGATGAATTCACCAACATTCAAAACCTCTGTCATCATACACAGCTAGCAGCCATTTGTTGCACTGGTGTGTTAAAAACTTGCGTTTACCCCTGTAGCGACATTTCAGTCTTGAATGGTCATCATGAATTTTGATCATTTGCATTCGTAACACTATGTTAGTAGGCCTATTCATTTACCCAATTTATTACAAATATTCACTGAAAGATATAGCATCATTTTCTTCTAGCTATAATAATTCTGAAGTGCTAATGCATCACCTCGTTTTTTTAAGTCCTCATAAAAACCCGCTAATCAAATAAATGCATGCATGCATTAATGAAGGACAAGTTCATTTCAGGTATAAAGTATTACTGTCGATTGCAAATAGATATACGAGGTGAGAAAGACATTAATGGCCATTAATTGTCACAAGTTTAACATTTTGATTTTGTCCTTATAACCTGCAATCTCGCATTTTCGCGATTTAAGTGTAATGAATGAATGCTTGATCAAATGAAGCTAAGTTATAACACCCAAGCCTTTTCAATTCCTTGTTTTTTTTGCCTCCTTCACACAGACTGGCCAATAGCAGGTTTCAACAATGGTGCATGGGATACTTGCACAGTAGATAATTTTAGGATGATCGATTGATTTATTAAATCCTGCATTCCGTCTCCAGGAACTGTATGTAAAATAACCCGAAAGCATTCCATTTTTCAATTTAACTTCATATACTGAAGTTTTTGAATTTATTACAACCACCAGTTCCTTGCTCCTTGCTATTAAAATACTGTACTTAGCGACATGTCATTGTGGATAATCGATCACGATGGTTCCAAATTTAATCCTAACATATAAAAATTTAAATAATATAGCTAACGCTTTACGACTGGTGAATCTCGTTTTTTTAATAAAGGCCACTTATTTTATTTGGCAAGTTGGCTTGCAACAGTCTGGATTTTTTATTCGTAAATGGTGGCTGATTTCTGCGTCTGTATAATTTCCACATGTTTTCAGTGGGAAATCACGGTGATAAACGGCGAGGCAAATTATAGTAAGAAAGTACGAGGACTGTAATCAGTTTGACTGCATGGCAAATTATATGGCTTTCTCCATCTCTCCAACTTTCGTTCTACCTTTGAAGGGTCAAATGCATTCGAGTGAAAGTTGGGACTGAAAGTTGATATTAAAAAACAGACCCTCGGAAACATCGTGTTCGAAGCTTCAGGTGTTATCTAATTCTTCGTGATTAACTTTCAGGTTTATTAAAAAATTAAAAATCAAGAAGTTAGGTTCTTATTAACGCCCAGAAATGGTATTATCTCTTGTAATGATAGCTTATGGGTGGGCGAATTGCACTGATTACACTGTCTACAGTCTATTTTAATATAGCCTATAGGCTTCGTTAACGCTACGTGTCTAGAAAACGTATATATATATATATTCGACGTCACATAACCAACGTCGGATATATCGCAAAAGACGTGTATGCACTTTGACACCTCACGATCAGTATACTGTATACGGAAGAAAAACTAGCGCTGAGGAAGAACATAACTTTTTGATTTTTAATAAACCTGAAAGTTAATCACGAAGAATTACAGCATATAACACCTGAAGCTTCGAACACGATCTGTTTTTTAATATGCAAAACGAAATTGCTTTCACTATACCAATACATGGCCTTCTTGAGTTCTTGAAACTTCTTGAGTTCTTGAAACTTTGAGCAAATAAAGGAATTGGTATAGTATAGTGAAAGCAATTTTTTTAATATCAACTTTTAGCCCCAACTTTCACTCGAATGCATTTCACCCTTCAATAGTACAACGAAAGTTGGAGAGATGTAGAAAGCCGTATAATTTGTAATGACAACAGCAATGATAATAGTACGTGTTATGAACAAGAACCAACTATAAAGCAAACTACATGTACATGAACAGTGTATTTATTAGCGGTACTCAGATATTTACGAAGGCAACTGTAGATCACCGTAGATACAACGATAAGAGTACATGTAAGGGGTTTACGGTAGTTTGCAGCCCCGTAAATTGTTGCGTGAAAATTGTAAATTTAAATCCTAATTCATTCTGATTGGTTGAGCCATGTACGAGGAGCCGAGTGAAGGTGCGGGAAAAATCGGTTGAACAGAAGTACAGCTGTAAACACGTGTCGCTGGAAGGCTGCATTCGGCATCTTGAAAAATGAATGTTTTATCATACGGATAGTTTCTGTTTTAATAGATTTTATAGCACAATTGGCTGTGATTGCTATCTGCATGCAAATCATGAAAAACAGCTTCGATAAGAGTGATAGGCTACTGTACGGGAGGGATAAAGGATGCGGTATCCCCTGATTTCAATCATGCATGATTGTGTGAATGAAAAAGTTAATGTAGGCCTAACTGTTTTAATTGATAACTTGTATTTGATAATTTAATAACTTACTCCAGATTTTAGAAGAACAAAAAATGCAAACGTGCCGGATGTCAACATCTAAAAAATCGAAGTCCCGCTTTTGTGATCGTGTCATCCACATTTACGCTTACGTTTACATCTACGTCCATTCCTGAGTACCGCTAATAATAAAAGTTAAATTACTTTATACATTGTACTGTACTTGAATTATTGTATAACTTTACGAGCCAATGATTTTGAAAAGTGTTTGATAATCTTGTAAATTTAATCTGTATTTGATGCATCGTGGTCTTAAGTAGAAAGTAATCCTCGAACGTTATGTGATAACACGCTGGATGAACTATTTTTTCTCCAATAACTGTATGTACATGTATAATTGTCATGCATGCATGTCACAAATACATGTACCTAAAATGGCGCAAACCAGCGATTCCACTTTTCATCGCAATATGTATAGGATATTCCTCGTTGTTTAAAATTCTTCTCACTATCCCACATGCACTCAACACATACTGTATATGGTATTCATCACCATTGGTCATCGCCTAACACCCACTTTCCCTTTTTAAAACATTCATTTTCTTAATGCATTTTTCCCACTGCAGAATGCATTTACCTTTAGTCAGCATTTTTTTTTCACTTACTTAGAAACTCGTGAAGCCTTGTTTTCGGCTGGAATTACTTAGAAATGCGTTTCATGCGTTTTACGATTTGCAAAAGTGAATGATGAAGTGATGGGCATGCAATACGCATACATCGGGACGATGCATGGCGAATCGAAAAGTTCTTCAAAAGTCCTACACTGCAAAATAGATTTGATATGACATGTAAATGCAATTGCTTTATACATACCGAAACTTAATTCCCCCCCCCCCCCCCCCCCCCCCAACGAAACAACTTACATGTATATCATGTATGAAAAGTCAATTTTTTATAATTAATCGATTATCTTTTGTCGCGAAGTTTATTTTTCCATTATTGAATATTTAATTTCGTCTCTCTAAAGCTAATTTAAATCATTAGGTGGTGATGACTAATCTGCGCTACGATCGAAATCATTTTACTTTGCAAATAGCCGTTGAGGGCGCTAGGTAGAGCAATGACCAGTGAAACATGCGCGCACCTAATTGAAGGAAAATTATATAGGCGGCAATAAGAAGATCAAGGAAACACTCTTCTAACTCGTTCATCTTTCTACATTGTACACCAACGTGTCATTTTTTCAACTTAACCTGCTTACAACCGATACGTAAATGTATACGGATGAAAAATGAATTGATAAAAGATTGTAAATGACAAACGATTTTTATGTTGTTCCAAATTAAAAATTGCTGCATCAAGCGATTGATGGAAATTCAATTCAATAAAAATTGTCTCTCTGCAGTTATATTTTAAAGAAAATAGATTTGGAAATTCTAAAAACTTCAACATCTTAGAAACATGCGTGGACAGTATTTGTGAGACATTGCATTATTTGTCTAGCAAGAAATTTAATTTACTGTGGGTCCAATGTATATGCTCTTTTTATTTGTATTAAATGCGTCTAACTGTTAACCTTTCTTCATTATGGCCCACTATTTCCTTTTTTTGGAGTCCTAATATCTTTTATCATTTTCCAAAAACAGCATCGGAATATTTGGCACTTAAACAGTATGGGTACTCAGACAGGATTGAGTTTTGCGATTCGCACTTCGACAGTCACGAGTGCAAAGCCGATTCGCTAACTGATTTTAAAAAATCACTAAACTCGCTGTTTTTCAACCAATTAATGCATTCCTTTTGCACACGTACGTGGCGATTCCCAAAGCTTCTGTCTGAGTGCCCTTATTGCGTTTCGAAACTGCCTCGGTGTTCGTTGATATTTTAAAAAAATTGAGATAATCACCGGCGATACTCAAGTGGTAACACGATTGCTTCTTCACGAAGAAGCTGCACTTGTTTAATTTGTGTTACTCGGAAAATTTTACGTGTAATTTTATATGCTCTTCGGTAAAAGTATACTCGAAGTAATTACACTACATTGTACATATCTGTATAGACACACTGTAGTATTGTTTTTAACATTTTTTTGCATGGTCACGAGCAAAGGTATGCATTCCACGCAATTCGCCATTCTCCCGAGTTTACGATACAAATTACGATTTGTAGTTGTTGTTTTTGGTCCATTTTTTATACTCTCACCCCGGCCTGTCCTCGCTTAATATATGCAAATGAGAGTTTCTGCTAATCTCTAGATTGGTCGATGAGCAAGGAATCTCTTTGGGTTATTTATCAAGTAGGTTTTTTGCCCAGCGTTTGACAGGTGGGCTTGCATTTCTCCAGGTTATTAAAACCGTCTCATCCCCTGCTAAGTTGAGGGAGGAAATCCTAACCTAAAACGCGGATAGAAAAAAAAATCGTTTGGCCCGATCGCTAAGAATAGAAATGTTTACCAACTTAACTATATTTAACTTTTTTTTTCTTTCCATCGGTTCGGCATGTTATCCTTCTTTAAATGCGTTTAATTGCAAATATTTGTTGAAACCAGTTTACATATAATACTGCAGTTTTTCCTTTTGTGTGGGCATTGCTTAAATTGTTTGCTTTTGATGGTGCCTATTTTAATGGCCTCTTAATACAGTAGACTATCAACATCCTTCTCAAACATGCAAATATACCTATTACACATTTATGTATGGCTGCCAGCAGTCGGTCTAGCCAAATGTTTAGCCCTTGATTTTCTGGGTCTTTAGGATAGTAGGCTGTTTCGCCAATTTTATATGTAGAATAAAATGTATTGAAAAAGAGTACAATTACTCGTGTTTTTCGTGGATCAATTTGCGATAAAAATGAGACACCTACAAGTAAAGCATTTACATGTACTTGTACAGTACATGTAGACAAGATACAGTAAATAATAGGAAGTTTTTTAAGGTTGACTACAAATGATTTAGAGCCCTATTCTAGTATACACACAAATACATGCAATACTTGTACTGTAATCATTTAGACAATGATTTTGAATGTTTGAAAATCGTTTTAATTGAAAACAATAAACAAATTTGTGGTTGAATTTGGTATAGTTGTGCTTCTTTTACAGGCCTATTTCATATATTAAATGTTACAATTTTCCACATTTGAAGCAAATTACATTTTCTGGATCAAAGCCATATGCACATATTTCTTTACATTCATATTGAGGCCATGACCTGTTGCACTAACCATTTTTTTTAGAAATCTCCTTAACATTGATAAAAATATGGGTTATTTAAGATATGTGTTAGAATGTACCGTATATATTGTATAATTATGAAACCGTTATCTGCTTTTATAAGTCGAAATTTATTTTTTGTAATTTACAATATGGTTGTAGTTAAGGACTGATGAGAGGCACTTGGTTTAGAGGAAGGTTGGGGTTAAGGTGTACTGGATTTTAATCAAACTAAGAAACACGAGTTCGGGTAGGTGAACCTGGCTATCAGATAAGAAGAGCATGGGATGGCATTGAAGTCGAGACATCATCTCTGTATAGCGAAACCAAATAAAAAAAAAAGATTGATGGGGACTACTTGGGGAGTTTTGATAGGTTCTGACAGCTCGGATATACTGTATAGTTAAGTACTAAGACATCATCAATATATGCAGAATGTGCAAGAGACATTTTAGTCATTCCATTAGAAAACAAATGGATAAAAAGTGATGGCATTCTCACCAGTTAGATTTTGGATACAAACTTGTGCACGTCCTCGCATTAAAACGTTATGTCAAACAAGTGCAAATTTGATCGAGGACCACAGGCGCAACGGAAAGATAAGGGCCTATACTGTACAATTGTACATGTACATGTATATACTGATTACTGAAGACACATTTGTGCTGGTTCTTAATAATGGATATGTAAATGTTGTTGAATTTATAATCTGATATTATGAACGCACCCTGAATACATGTACTGTAGTTTATTTTCAAATCCGTTATAATACATGTATATGTATATGCTCATTGTATTCCTAATACATTCTCCATTGCTGCGAACTTTTGACGAAGGGCATGAAATATAAAGTATCATTATTTTAGTAGTATACTATTATAAAACATTCAATATTATATGTGCTGAGAGTAAAGTAAGGCCATTGGAAATTGATTTCTTGTTTAACGTACACCGCCCGCCCGATGGTCGACCCCCGTCCCAACAGGATAGAAAAAATAAAAAAATGTCCGCCCGTCCCTCCCAAAAACATTTCCACGCAGGCGCGCGTGCGCAGAAATCATTGTTCGCACATGGCATATATGCGAAGCTTAAAGTGAGAAATGCAATCTGATATTAAGTTGAAAAATTATCAACATAAAATCTAAAAGATAATGCTATCAATATTGGGGATAATCAGCCAGAAGCTTTACGAATCGTATTTTGGCAACCATGAAGTCAGTGTGCAGAATCTACGAGATTATCGGTGTTTTTAAATCAACAAATACCTCGTACATTCGTTTTACACGAGTGAATTCACAATGCGTTCAGCAGTGTTTGAGTACCTTTATTATCACGTTCCTCGCATATACAGTTCTAGAATACAGATCATACAGTATACAATGGACCCTTTTGCTAATCAGATCCTCATGCGGATTTCTAAGGAACTAGTAAGAGGCCTTTAACGCTGCTCTAGCC
>JAQGBX010004691.1:0-14872 GCA_034698745.1 Megaphyllum sjaelandicum | reverse complement strand
TGATTTAAATTGAATGATGATCCCCTCTGCCACATGGTACTATGTACTGACTGCAGAGTAAAGAATAGAATAGAATATGTGCCGATTTTCACATAAAATGTACTGTATATTCTGCTTATTTACAGCTGGTACGTAGGTCATATAGATAGACATGAAGCGGAGGCAATGATACTTCATCCACCTAATGATCACGGATCATTTCTTATCCGATGCAGCGTCAGTAAGAAAGGAAATTTCGCCTTGACCCGTAAAACTTTTTTCTGACTTAATTCAGTGATCTGTCCATCATATAACCATACAATATCTGTAATTTTCATCTGCCAAATGGTTTTCAGTGCGAGATGAGACCGAAGTGAAGCACTACCTAATCCGAAAGCTCGAGTCCGGACGTTTTACAATAGCCAGAAGGACATTTGCTTCATTGCAAGACTTGGTGGATTACTACTCTCTATATAGAGATGAGCTTTGTGCAAATTTACGAAATCCTTGTGTTAAGGCGAGTAAATTCTTTCTATCATTTCAAGTACAATAGGTGGTACATCAAAATTCTGAATACTATACTCGCGCATACATGTATAAAGAATGCAGCAATGAAACTAACAGTATTCGTGGTAAATGTAAAAACTGATCAGATTGATGTGGTTCATTGCAAACGAATGTCTTAATTGAACACAGAAATAAAGTATTGCAACCTGTATTCTTTACATACATGTAGAATACCAAGGAAATACAGTCGGATGAATTAGGCGGTAATTCCAGCCCATATGAAACAGATCGGAGTGCCATTAAACATGTGCGGGTCTTGGGTACAGGGCAGTTTGGAGAGGTTTGGGAAGGCCTTTGGAAAAACATGACACCAGTGGCCATCAAGACACTCAAACCAGGTAAAATTAGAATTGCTATTTCAACGACGTTGCCATACAAGCATGATGTATTTCAGAAAAAAAAACATTTTATGAACGTTAATTATTGCAGGAACTATGGATCAGAACGACTTCTTAGCCGAAGCCCAAATTATGAAAAGCTTAAAACATCCAAACCTCATTCAACTATTTGCTGTCTGCACAACGGAAGAGCCCATATATATCATAACCGAGTTAATGACAAATGGAAGCCTGCTTCTATATTTACGAGGTACAGTAATAAGCATTTAAGAAAACTAATTAAGGGTAGTATGAAATGTGACCATGTACTGTATAACTACCAAAGCTGTATCTAAAGAAACAAATGCTAAAATTTACAGGAAAAAAGCGTGCTGGTGATCTGCTAAAACTGACCGACATCATACGAATTGCTTCAGACGTTTGTCGTGGAATGGCCTATCTGGAGAGCAAGAATTATATACACCGGGATTTGGCAGCTAGAAACGTATTACTAGGCGATAATAACAGTGTCAAAATCGCTGATTTCGGCTTGGCTAGACTTATCAAGGTAATATTTAAATTCTTCTGATTTTTAATTCAAATTTTGTGACTTTTTAGATTATATTGAGATCAAAATGTAACTATTTGTTATTGAGATTTTTTTTCTAAAATGAAAAAACTTCTAAATTGAAGTGTTCGCTTTAAAACAATGTCTAAATTGTGATAACTTTATGAAAGTATTTACTATATTTTATCATATTAAATGTGAAAGTTAAAGCGCATGAACATATGTTCAAGTAAAGGCATGCAATAGTACTGTGTAAACCAACAATGAAATCATACAATTTTCAGTTTTAAATTTTCCCAGCTGGTAATAGTCATGATCTAAAAATTACATTGGACTCAATTTCTTTCAGACTAATCAGACTACCAAAATTTAATGATCGTGCTTGCTCATATTGTGTTTAGTTTGTCTACCTCCAAGTTGATGAAATTACAGTTTATCATCACATTTAATTATTTTGAGACTTTATCAGTTAAAATGGTGAAAAACATGGCAAAACCTGATATGAGTTCATGTTCAACAAAATTTAGCCACATTTTATGATCAACTAAAAACGTCAAAACGTATGCTGCATTGTTTTAGATTTAAAAAGATAACGCTGTGCAGAGTTGAACTTTGTACTTAAAATTTTTTTGGACTGCAAGAAAATGCTCCTTTATATATACAGTACAATGTAAGTAATTTGATTTCTTACATTACATTTTTATATTAAATTTTTTTTTTCTTAAAGGAAGATGAATATCAAGCTCGCCAAGGTACTAAATTTCCAATTAAATGGACAGCTCCTGAAGCTCTCAGCAACAACATATTCTCAATTAAATCAGATGTTTGGTCGTTTGGCATCCTTTTGACTGAACTGATCACGCACGGAGCTGTGCCATATGGTGATGGTAACATCTTCAGCTACCATTCATGACTTCCAAGAAAGTACTGAATCACATATGCCCTATTTACATTATGATTGCTCAATTCTATTTCAGCATCGCCTTCCAAAATAATGTGCAAAGTTGAGAAAGGTTACTACATGCCACCTCCTCGTGGATGCCCACCAGCACTTTATAATATTATGGTCGAATGCTGGAACATAACGCCTTCCAAAAGGCCAACCTTCGAAACGCTTCAGTGGAAGCTGGACGAATATTTCACTTTGCCACCTGCAGATTTGAAGTCTCCTGGCTATCAAGATTTAACATAAATTATTAAAATCCGTGAAATTTATTGTGACCATGCATATAGCTGTATATAACGTACATGTATGTTGATAAGATTGTGGTTTTAAGAATCTTGAAGACAAGTTGCTACAAGAAGGTATTACGAATGACAAGAAAGGCCAAAGAGCACATGCAGGAATTTTTTTTTGCAAACAATGGTCATTTCTAATATGGACAGGTTATATGGATAATCACAGGGTCCCCCAAGAAATAAAATGTTAAACTACTGTTCTTTTCCAGTTTTTAAAACATTTCCCAGACCACTGGAAATGCAAACAAATGATATGTAAGGAATGCTATATATATTGCTAGTTAAACATGAACAGGAATTAACAATCTCATTATTGATTTCTTCCACAGCAACGCTTGCTTGCTTCAATTGTTAGCTTCAGTTTCAGTTTCAATTTTTTTTATTAATCAAAGGCAACCGCTCCTTTTATATTTCAGGGAAAAAATGTCACAATTCGCCACAACTGCATCATAGATTTGACATTGAACTACTGATGATTTTTTAGATTATCAATAAGCAATTCCTATATGTAAAAACCACTTCTACCTGAACATTACCAAATGCGATATTGATATGTTGAACCTGACTTCCAAAATAAATCACTTTTCACTGACTTTCCAGGTCTTTTCAATTTCTCCGGTAATTTCCGGTTTTCCAGGACCTGGGGGAACCCTGCACCAGTGGTTGATTGTCTATGAGTTTGTCGAAGATATAGTTTTAGGCATAAAATACTACACACTTCATTTAATATGAACAATTAAATTTCCCATGTTAAATACATGAGATACCTGTATTTAAAAATTGCAAAATACGAAATTCCTAGCGATTTACCTCGAGCAAGGTGGCTATGGATGGTTTGCATTCTCACCTTGCATTTGGTAGACGCAGGTTTGATTCCTGCGTCGTCTAATCTCATTGTGGTTTTTCATGGTTCCCCACAATCCCCCCAGTCGAATGCTTGGATAGTAGCTCCTATATTAACATCGACCATGACTGTATTCCTTTCCCATCCCGTCCTCTTTTAGATTCTTCTTCCCTAGCCAATTACTGTATATGTAGCTGTTGTTGCCAATCTGAAACCCCGGTTTAACGGGGAGGGTTTAAGGAAAGCAATTGCGAACCACCCTGCAAAACCCTCACTGGTAAACTTCATGCATGGTTATCACACTCCAACCAAGATACATGTAAGAAACCTTGGCATATGAGGTTTCCCTGACTGACAGAGTCGACCTGATTTGAATGGATAACAATAATAATCCCATTATATTAAAAATTGAAGATTTTTGAATTGTGCCACTTCCGAAGCGGTGTTCAGTATTTACATGTAGTGATAGTTTATAAATTCCATTATATTGTACATAAATCAACAATTCATCGATGCTTTCATAAATAAGTCATGTGTTGCTAAAATTACGTATTTTGATCGGGTCCCGGACAAAAATTCGCCGGCGTAAGACCGCTGGTCAGTTGGTAGGCGGACATAAGGTAGCCAATCGATCGCCAGCGGTCTTTTGTCCGCACCCCATTTTGATATGCGTTTGTTCCCAAAGCCTCTCTACCATCAAAAATACCGGAAAACTAATAAAGCATCGATTCGAATGTGATGCAATTCATATTTATGTAACTACAACACATGCAATATTGAATGCAATGAAAAGGGACCTGTCCTGTTGCATTTGTGTAATGAAGGATTGTTGGAAACATTAAATGTGAAATGTGAAATTCCTAGTCATTTACCTTTGCTATACCTGTAAACAGTGCATACACAAAAAAGCTTATTGAAATCATTAATTTTATGGCCACAAACAATCTTCGTAAAATTCCTATAAAGAATGAATCACTGGCATACTTTAAAAACAAAAAATAACCAGGAACAGACATTATGATGACAATTGTTTCCTGAAAACAATTTACAATATCAACAGAAACAAGATATAGCTGATAAGATGATAGTTTATCACAAGCGATACCAACTGCTAAAAAAGGAGCTGCCATATACCCTTTTCACTGCAGTTCAGTTACTAGGAACGTACAGCAAACTTCTAATTGCTAATATTCAATTACAAATGATCACTCGAATTGTAAGTGCTAAAACTGATCAATGAATGATTTTGTCGAGGATAATCCATTATTTATAACATCGCCTAATTAATTTTCACCGTGTTAAATTATGCAACCATCCGATTATCAGTATTGGCAATCAGTATATCAGTATCTGGAAATATCAAGCATCAACTAAATCATTATTCAGAAAAAAAAAAAATCTATGGAAGGCAAAGAGTAAGTTGATTTTCTCGTATTTAGGTAGATTTATTTTGCACATCTGCTAACATTTACAACTCTTTGCCACTTCGTTATTAGTCAGTTATTTGGATCAACTGCAGAATTAAAACAATTTGTCAAATTACTACAGATGGTTTTTTGGCCGCATGGGGAGAAAGGAGGCTGAGAAGAAGTTACTCCATCCTGTGAATGACAATGGTGCCTATCTTATTCGGAATAGCGAGAGTCAACCGAATCAATTTTCATTATCAGGTATTTGAATTTTGGTTGTTCTGAAATACTTTGATATTACAAAGTTCTACTTTATTTACTTCAATAATTCCAGTGCGAGTTGGGGATACAGTGAAGCATTTTCTCATCCGCAACAATCAAAGTGGATGCTATTACATCAAAAAGAGAACATTTAATGCCATGCAAGATCTGGTGGATTATTACACTGTGCACCGCACTGGATTCGATGGAGCTGTACTTAAAAAACCTTGTCATAATGTTAGATTTCAGTAAATTATTGAAAACCTTTTGACAATTTCAGAAATGTTCGTGTGCCTTTATTCTGAAATATTTTCTGCTAGTTTGATGGCTCATTCATTCCTAACATAACGGATGCCTACGAAACGGACAGAGATGCTGTGAAAATTATCCGAAAGTTGGGAGCTGGAAGGTTTGGAGAAGTTTGGGAAGGTGTTTGGAATCTCACCACCGTTGTGGCCATCAAATCACTTTTATATGGCAAGGCAAACTTTTAAAGCTTAGCAGCCTCTGAACAATTTATGGCCAATTTGTCTTTTCTTTCTTTTTTTTTACAACAGAGACAACAGAATTACAACATCTTTTAGATGAGGCACAAATTCTCAAGAATCTAAACCACCCAAATATCATTAAACTTTTAGCTGTCTGCACCTTAGAAGAACCTGTTTACCTTATCTCTGAGCTAATGACCAATGGATGTCTGCTTTCATTTTTAAGAGGTATTTTAAGTATAACTTGCCCTAACATCTTATTTTTAAAATTAGGCGACTTTATATATCATATAGGTAAAATTGCTGCCAGTCAAAAAATGAACCTTCTCAAGCCTGATACAAAATTTGCCCGGCAAATAAATCTGGGGCGGTTCAATTTCTGACCACCCTGGATAATCGAGAATCAGGCGTTTACAATTTCAGTAACTACTCCATAAAACGTTGTGACTGGCAGGTCTTATAATTTTTCCTAAATTACAAATGTTATACCTTGATGTAAATTATAATATTTGCAAATCATGTTAAACTCAAAATTACTGAAAAATGCACTTAATTCAAGTTTTATTAAAGAAATTAGACCTTTCCGCAAAATGTGCATATTGTATATCATTTTTTTGTCATTGACAATGCAAGATTAATTTTTCATGACACAAAAACAGATAAAAAGAAAAATGGCTATCTGCTGGCATTGCCTGATATCATTAAAATTGCATCCAACATATGCTGCGGAATGGCCTACCTGGAGAAGGAGAATTACATTCATCGAGATTTGAAAGCTAGAAAGGTGTTAATGGGCGCGGATGGCATTGTTAAAATAGGAAGCTTCAGCTCGGCTAAACTTGCGAAGGTTTGTTTATCTTGAAATTTTTTTACTTTAAAGCGAGCTCGTTGCAGACTATAAGAGACTTCAGGTCAATGTGAAGAAACTCATCCTCTCGTGTTTTTGTTTAAAGAATGGCTGGTATCAGGACCAGAACTTAAACACTAGAATTCTGTCAAAGTGGGCAGCTCCTGAAGTAATTTCCTGCAATCTGTACTCCATTAAATCGGATGTTTGGTCATACGGAATTCTCTTAACAGAACTGGTTACTCATGGAGAAATTCCATATGGCAAAGGTAAAATAAAGTATTACCCGCAAACTTATTTTTAAATTAATTCAATGATGGCACATACGCAAAATTAATTACAGAGATGTCAGAGGAAATAACCATGTTTAAAGTTCTGCAAGGTCACCGTATGCCACCTCCAATTGGATGCCCTCCGTCTCTTTATGATATTATGAAAGAATGTTGGCAAGAGAAGCCGGACAGAAGGCCGTCATTTCAAGCACTTCAATTAAAACTGGATGATTTTTTTACGTTAGACCCATTAGATTATAAAACTAATTAACCAGCAATTGGTACTATGAGCATTCTGGCAAAAACCTAACAAGCCCTTTAATACCAACCAAAATGTGTGCTTCATAACAATAAAAAAGGAGCAGTTGGAAACCAATGTGTCAAATAACTGTACTTGTATAAGACTTCTAAGTGAAATCATAAGTTGTGTTTTCTGAAAAACGTTACGTCAATCTAATCCTTTGGTAAATAAATGAATATGATGATATCAACGTTTTTTCTATGTTTGGCCAATTTAGAAATGATATTTCAGCATAATCAGTTTTGCACTTATCTACACAGGATTCAGAGTATGGGTGATAAGAACAATTTTTTTGCGTATCAAGTTATCACCCTTTCACATACTGCGTGGAAGACAGGAAAAAGAATTTAGAATATTAAAGATATATTATCATAAGAATTATCTGACAGGTAGCCTACAAAATGGTTCAACAAATGTCATTCAATCATTAATCAGAGTCACTTTTATTCTTGTATTTGTTTTTAGTTGCGTTTGCGCCATATTTACAATGAAAACCTCTTGCATTATCCAAAGCGCAATAAAGATAATCTTTATCAGTATTTTTATCGCTTTGAAAAATAAGTAATATAATAATAATTTTATCACGTCGCAACCTGCCATGATATATGCTTGTATTATTCAAAGCTTGATTGTAGATACAGGCTTACAGTACATGGGATTGTTGTACAATAAACTACCAAAAGGTAGAGTAAGCTAACTATTGTGCATATTCTTAGGATGGCGGACAGTGAGTAAGTGAAATGGTTTTTTCTCCAATTCCAAATGCTAGTATTTTAATACTTCAGTTCAAAACATGGATTCGGGAAGGGGGAAACATTTACAGCAAAGCAAAATTTGGCTGAGATATTAACAAAAACTTGCATAGTCAGCTTTACAAACCTGACATGACATGATATTGCCCTCATTAACAAATGGCATTAATAATTTTCAAGTAATCTTTTTATTACGAGATAATGTGAATAAAGCTAAATTAAGAAAGTAGTCAGCTTTGGAAATTATCCTCACAGTTTCCTTAAAAATGTAAATACTTTTACACAATGTTTTATAAACTCTTTTATCATGCATTATACAGATGGTATGTTGGTCTTATCAAAAGGACGGACGCCGAGAAAAAATTACTTCATCCACTAAATGCCCACGGAGCTTTCCTCGTCCGACGAAGCGAGAGTCAGCCCAATAATTTCTCATTATCACGTGAATACCATCTCATTCCTTTTTCCTAAATATACAGCAGATTTAACCCATTGAAATAATTCTTAAGCAATCAAATAAACTTGCACACGTTTTTCAGTGCGTGATGGAGACACTGTCAAGCATTATCTCATCCGATGCGGACGAAATGGTCGCTTTGTAATTGCCAGAAAATCATTTAATACCTTAAAGGATTTAGTGAATCACTATAGTCAGTACAACGATGGCCTTTGCGTCAATTTGAGGAAACCATGCATCAGGGTACATTGCCAAACTTTAAAGTACAGTACATGTAGGTTATTTTAATTTGCAACAACAAATTTAAACCCCAAAATATTGCATCGAATTATCTTTATAGTTCGATCAATTAGGGGAGAATTATTCGTTCTTCCCAGACATACCTGATAATTATGAAACTGACAGGAAAGCTGTGAAATTGGTCAAGAAGCTAGGAAAGGGACAATTTGGTGAAGTTTGGGAAGGCCTATGGAACAACAAAACTCCCGTGGCTGTTAAATCGCTCATACATGGTTCGTGCGAATGAAATTGCACCAAATGGGTGGTCAACTTGTGTGTGATGCATACATACAATAAAAGTAGCTAGACTGATCTCTGCAAAATATCTGAAAACAAAGTGACAATAAATGACAGTCAAATTTTAGTAGTGATCAAAGACTTACGGGATTAATACTACAATACCGGTACATGTATACTATATTTTTACCTTAACTTTAATTACGGTACCACATTTGTAAGACAAATGCTTAAAACAAATATGAAATTAATCAAAATATTTCTTTACATGATCAGTCTGGATACTTTTCACACTGCTTTGTGCACATACATGTAGCTTAAGGACTTTTTATGTTAATGATTTCACAGAAACAATGGATGCTAAAGATTTTTTGGCTGAAGCCCAAATCATGAAAAAACTCGATCATCCCAATCTCATCAAACTAATTGCTGTCTGCACGCTGGAAGAGCCTATCTACATTATCACTGAATTAATGGTCAATGGTACTTTACTTCAGTATTTAAAAGGTAACGTTTAGCACACAAGTTCTCAAATTATAAAATTTAAGGAAATAAAAAGGTAATTTTAGTGCATTCATGTATAGAACCAGGGTTCACGACTTTTCCAAGTTGCCAATAGATTATATGACTAACGCTTAGAAACTATTATCCAAAACGTAATAACATTCTTATTCATCCACTGTGTAAACATGCAAATTCAGTTTTGAATACACTCTTATGTCAGCGTATTTTATAGGCAAGAAACTAACCAAATCCTTGATAAATTTACCGGAAATCATCCGAATAGCTGGTGAAATATGTCGTGGAATGGCATATCTGGAAAGTATGAATTATATTCATCGGGACCTGGCAGCCAGAAACGTATTATTAGGGGAAAATAATGTCAAAATTGCAGATTTTGGTTTAGCCAGAATTATTAAGGTAACACACTAAGTTAATCAACATTAATTATAAAAATATTGTCACTTTTTTGTTAAAATTTAAAAAATCATCTAAAAAGCAAAGCAATAATACAGAACACATAAAAAGAATTATTGGACTGAATCTTAACTTTGCATCACTTCTTTTGTTAAGGAATCTGACTACCAGGCCCATTTGGGCACCAAATTTCCAATCAAATGGACAGCGCCAGAAGCAATCAGCCATAACACATTCTCCATCAAATCAGACGTTTGGTCATTTGGAATTCTCTTAACCGAATTGGTCACACATGGGGACATGCCATATGGTCAAGGTATTTTTTTTCTACATTTTGTCAAATTTTATTTTATCCGGTTTTTCTACCTTATTGGGGATAAGTTATAACCTCTTCACAGATATGACAAACGTGAAAACTATGATTAGTGTTGAGAAAGGATACCGCATGCCACCTCCTCACGGATGTCCACCACAACTCTATGACATAATGATGGAATGCTGGAATGCAGACCCACAAAAAAGGCCAACGTTTGAAACCCTCCAATGGAAAATCGATGACTTTTTCACTCTTGAACCTTCGGACTACAATGAAGCTACTAGCTATCAGGTGTTTACTTCAGATTGCTAATCAAGTGTTCCAAGTGCTTTGGTAGCATTTAGTGATTTCATGTGGACTTATTCATTGTTATCAATGAAATTTTAAAATTTGCAAGACAATTATAAGGAAAAAATCAAGGATCATTGTGACATTCTTTCTCAAGTAAGAAACTGTAACAAAGTTGCAGTTTCTAATTTATGATTCAGTCTAGCTGCTAGTAAATTTTCCATGAATGCAGTTTTAAAATTGGTAGTTTTCTCATTTTATCGCAGTAACAAAATATATTGCAATCCCTTATTACCCCCAGGAGCAATCACTGCTGCAGGAAACGATGGACATGATTTCCAATGCAGCAATTAGATGCTAAAAGCATCTATGATGAAACTACAATATCGTTTATAAAAATTTTACACGCAAATAACAATAAATTATAGAAATTTCTGCTAATTTTACAAATATTTTCTAACTGATTACATGGTTAACAACAACACTTTAATTAACAATAACTTGTGCCCAAACGTTAAAGTAACTCTACAAATCACTCCAAAATTAACAAATGGAGTGTCTACAGCATACAATCTGCCCAGGAGACAAGTTTACTGAATTCTCATAAATTTAAGCAAATATGGATTTAAGCAACATTAGATCAGACCCTATCTCAAAACATAACTGTCAATTTGCCAGTACATGCTTATGTCTAAATAAGTCGAGTGAGTATATTGAAATTTATAAAGTACATAATCCAGTGTTCTTACACAATTTTAAACTAAATCTATACAGAATACAATGGTGCAGTTATTTTATGCACATAATGTGCTCTTTTTAATGTCTTTGTACCACATATGTAACTTTTTTTAAGTCATGCATTTCACCAATGTACATGTATATACTGTATTTACAAGATTGTATACAATGCTATTTGCACGTAAAATAATTTAAAGGACATCAGCTGGTTTGTTAGAATAATTTTTGACCATCATGACTATAAGCGGCATGCGACTCAGAGAAGGGAGAAAAGGAGGGAAAGTATGATTGAGCAAAGGACAAGAGAACACTCAAAGTAAACTTTCATAGAAACTGCGCCAACATTCACCTGCGAACAACCATGTTTTACGTATAAAATGCAAAGCATCTTACTACTTAATAAATCTTGCTCGATAAAAAGAAATCAATTAACTCCATCTTAAATCATATTAATTGGTCATGAATATTTTTGAAGCAGTAGAATATGAATAAAATGGTAACATTATTTAAGTTATTTCAATTAAGGAAAGGCATATATATGATAATTAGGGAAAATGATATGACGTGTCTAATTAATAGTCTCACCAATGTAGCATTACTTAAGAGAAACCAATGCCTAAAGTTAGGAATGCTCAATAAGATAGAAATACACGCTTTGAATTTAGGATTAGACCTTAGCATTAAGAATTTCCTTTCAAATTATGTACAAATCCCTCGGAGTAATCTTAGACAACCGTTGGTCGTGGCAACCCCATATCAGCCAGATTACTGCCAGAGCCTCCAGACTCCTGGGTTACACCCACCATGTACTACAAAAAGCCGGTCCCTCCTGCTGTTTGATGGCTTACAAAGTGCTGGTGCGCTCTATACTCGAATATGCCAGTGCTGTTTAGGACCCCCATAACAAACCCTTCCGGGACTTATTGGAACGTCCACAGCGTCAAGCCACTCAGCAAATCTTAGGCCGTTACTCCTGGGACGCCTGTATCACCTCCACTCTCAGCGATCTAAAACTACCTCCCCTCTCTGTTCGAAGGGAAGAACATAGGCCCCACTTTCTTTTCATCATTTTTAACTCCATCACAATCTTGGACAAAAGCCACTTTCTCTCTAACCCCCCCTTCTCTGGCCGATTCGATCAACCTCTCAAAGTATGCCTATACTCTCCCAATCACAATTTCTCTAAATTCTCTTTTTTCCCTCGCACGATCCCACTCTGGAACAACCTCCCTTGCACGGTTGTACAGGCTCCATCACTCGAATCTTTTAGATCTCGCCTTACCTCCGTTCGCCCCACAGGCGTGCGACAACAAAAATCATGCGGACCACCCACCTAAATCTCTCTCCGAGACCCTCTAAATCCCCATAAGGCCACGGCGCGGTGATTAACCTCTTAACGAAACCAAATAAGGTGCTACATTTTCCCACACTATAAATAATGCTATATAAACACACAGTCTATCTGATTACAGCTGAGGTACGCAAATTGCTAGAAACTGCCATTTAATAAAAATGGAATTAACACTGTCACAACCATACAAACCATAGCAATAATAGCCAGATTGCAATTTTAACTGCACCTACAGAATGCAATGCAAGATAAAAGCTGTTTTGTATACACACGTTTGGCATTCGCTGAAAAAGACCTTATAATCAATTTCACTGGTTTTTCAATACAGGCGATCGAGAAAATAAAACCTTTCTCATACAGTACACTTGTTGATCGCAACACTCTTTAGGGAGCTCATAGCTCATGACAATTAATTTTAAATTAATCAACTTAACCTACCAAGGCATTTCGCGTCTCCTGCACTTATAGCCGTTCAACATATTTACCTTTTCACTTTTTTTTCCACTCTCGAGAGCGGCCCTGCAGGATTTTTTTCAGCTCTTACAAAAGTCTTTATTTGAATATTCCGCAAACGTTGCCAACATTCCTGCAAAAAAAGAGACGAATTATTTTAAAATAGTGCATCATGGTCATTTTCTAGAACCTGTGCTACAAACCACGCACAAACGAACGGATTTCCCCCATCGTAATACACTAAAGCACCGTGCACTAAAGTGAACCATAGCCCCTACATCAACACGTGCTTGTTCGTTGAAAAATTTGTCTAAAGTTGACACAGTGACAATGTTCTATTTAATCGGTTTGGGACTAGGTGATGCAGAAGATATTACGTGCAAAGGATTAAGCATAGTCAAGCGTTCGCAACGGGTATACTTGGAAGCATACACCTCCATTTTAGGCGTCAGCAAAGAAGCTTTAGTAAGTGATACTTACATCTTTTTCTCATAGCAGGATTAAATCATCAGCCTAAGAAAATTTCACCGCCAAAATAAACGTCGTGTGACGGTGTGATATTCACGCCACATTCCTCCAAACACTCACCTCGGATTGCGTTTGTTCCGAGCGGTCTCATTGTTCAATCTCACGTAATCAGAAACACACGACGCTAGGTGGCGCAAGGCATTTGCCCTGATGTACAACGCTAGCCACGCTTTCGCTGCGTAATCGCTTTGCTGGGCTCGCGCGTGACGTGCGAGACTAATGCGTAGAACGTCGACTGCTTAAAAATGACGTGGGCCCGGTTAATATCGGCTATGCAGTAAATTTACCTTCTAAATAACGGTATTTTTTTATTTTTTAAGAAACTTAATTACAACAAGCCGTTAATGCAACCGTGGCAGCAGTTTAAATTAATACTATTAATAGCGTCGTATGATGATTGATCAATTGTTTCACTGTGCGTACATTAATTTTAACATTTTTTGGATAAAAAACCTAAAGAAATAAACCTCAAAATACATGATAATCTGTCATTTCTTTGCCCGCAACTATTTGCACAAGCACCCTCCATGGCGTTGATCGCGAGAACCGCGAAAAATAAGAAATCTTTCCTATCCGCTGCGGCATGGCTGCGTCGCGTGCGAAAACGGCGCGAGCCGAAAGTGAATCAGATTCCGTTTCTCGCGTCACTCGAGAGGCTCGATTGACGCGCGAAACGCGCCTAGTGGAAACCCAGCTTTACGTGTGTGTGTGTGTGTGTGTGATTTACACGTATGCAGTATGCACTATTGTTCAACGTACTGTTTTGTTTTCTTTTTTTTCATAATTATTTCGCTTCTAATGAATTTAAAAATAATATAATGTCAAGCGTAGATATCTCCTTTCTAGTTTCAAGAAAACAACAACTTAAAAAGTTTATAGATCACATTTCCACATTTGATATAGAAATTCTAAATACAAACTGTATTTTAACAACATTTATAGGCCTACAGTTTGTTTTAATGTTTTTAATGTTTTATAAACATTATAATAAAAGTCAATTCGAAAATTCGGAAAACACCTGCGCTCGAATTTACATGCATGCTATTTTTGCATTCTTTTCAAAATTATTATTTTTTTTTAAATAAAACTTAAAATTGTAATGAAAATTGATAACCTTCGAGAAGGAAGATAACTTTTTGTAGTTCTAAGTTTCTTCTTTTTAATTTTTAGCATTGAAGCCGGTTCATATATATCTAATGTCCTTTAAAAAAATGTTTCCCTTTATGAGAAAAATATTGAAAACGACAATACATGTAAAAAATTGCATCGTTTCATTATCAGAGAAATTTGCATATATTTTTGTCAAGAAAATGTTACTGTTTTTTGTACAAATTTACCACTAAGAAAAAATAAGTCATTTAAGCAGGAAAAATGAATGTTTTAATTTTGGAAATTTTTAACATGGGAGTAAACTGAGGGGCCCCTTTCGAAAGACTGTCCAGCATAGCACCAACGTTTGTAAG
>JAQGBX010004690.1:0-14873 GCA_034698745.1 Megaphyllum sjaelandicum | reverse complement strand
ATATTAGTTTTGGGTAACTAACAACTAAAACTGTAGTTCTTATTCGCTAGTAAGCAACTAATTTTTATAACTTTTTTTAATTGTGGTTTCTAAGAGCAACTAAAACTATTTAGTTGAGAAAAAATAGTTGCGAGGAAAACTAACAACCGGAAGTCTGTACCAGACGTATTTCGAGTATTCTGAAGGTCGACAAAATATATTTAGTCTAAAATACTGAGACTGTTATCCATTTTATGACTACTAAATATTCAGTATCCAGTCCCTTCTCCTTCTTTTATAATGATATCACTGTGTAGATTACCTTTCTTTATACATGTAGATCACAAATGTGAAAATTTCCTCACACAATCAAGTGTTAAGATTTTTTTCTAATATCATGATTCTAATAAAAACGTAATTGCGATGAATAAATTATCTATTTTACCCGTTTTATACGCCAATTTTAGCATTATGTTTTCATAGAAGGTCACAATTACATTTTTATTTACAGCATAATTTTAAAATCAATCTTAATATTTGTTTGTATGACAAAAAATAACCCATTTGTAATCTACAAAGAAATACAATTGAATAACCTACGGAGAAATTAAATATCATTCTAAAATCGATAACATCACAAAACACAAACGGACAGAAACTCGTTTTGGTGGATAATTTCGAATTTATACTCAAAACATTTTGTCGACCTTTAGAATACTCGAAATACATCCTTTACAGGCTTCAAGTAACCAGAAAAAGCAAACAAATGATTTTTAAGTGACATTGAAAAAAATGTTATTCTTAGTTGCCAGTATAACTCATTTTATTTCAACTAAAATAGTTTAGTTGCTCTTGCAATTACAATTAAAAAGTTACAAAAATTAGTTATGTACCAGTAATTAAGAACTATAGTTTTAGTTTCTAGTTGCAACTACCACTCTACCACTCTAGTAATATAGTTGTAGTTGAAACTATTAGTTGCGAATAATTTTTGCCCAACACTGCCATTCATGAGGTTTCTCACCATATCAGATGATGGTGGAACCGAAGAGCTGCAAAACAACACTGATGTTTCCACAAAGTGCTGCATCTCAGATGAAGACGCTCTGCGACTTGGAAAAGTTGCGATTTTTCTGGAAAAGTCTTTTGGTAGTGCCAGGGACATTGAATGGGCCTTTCATGACAAGCAGCTGTACCTGTTACAGGTACGGACTTTCTTATATTTTCCTAAATTTTATGCACATATTCTATTTTTGTAGACGTCTAGAATTTTAAAACAATTGTGACATATGTTTGTTTAGTCTCGGCCAGTAACGTCCGGTAACATGATAACAGACGATGAAATCTATCATGAATTTGATTCAGGCATGCGTACTGAGTACGAACGATATACAACAGCAAACATTGGGCAAGAAAAAAATTTGTTATCATTAGCAGATATTAATGTTGTTTATTAAAGAGAGCATTTTTCAAGCAAAAATGAGCATTAAAAGTAAATGGCTTTTTTTTTTCACTTTAAGAGAAGTGATGCCAGGGTCCAATACTCCTCTTTCTATGACTTGCGATAGAAGAGTTCATGGAGTTTGTTTTATGGCAAGTTGAAATATTTAAATATGTGCAGAGGACATTTTCGAATTTATTTTTAAAATTAATATTTCTTGTTTTTGCAGCGAGGATGGATGACCAACATAACTCATTCACGGTATGATCCTTCCTTGATGCAAGGCTTGGCGTTTTTTTACAATCATATTTTTTTTGATCAAGTTATGGTAAGTTGAGTTAAAATGTACAGAAAAGTAATTTCTGCTGCCAATCTCTAAAATGTTTCATGGAGTGAATTGTGATTTTTTCTAGCAAAAAGCATGGTCGCCAATGGATAAAGAAAAAACCAGTGCAACAAAAGGTTTTGAATTAGGCTACTATGGAAGAGTGCTAGAAGATGATGATATTATGGATGTTGCTTTGGAAAGATACGAAAAACCTGGTTTTGTTGGAAAAGTTCTTGGCAAGGTTTTTGCAAACCTAATGCCGGTTATGGTAAGTTCTTCAGAAAGATTCATTTTTTTATGATATAGCTTCTTGCATAATGACATGTGTAGGATTATTTTTCAAATTGTTTATTTTTTTAGTTGATGCTTAAAGGCAAACGCTTTTTAAAAACAGCCCCAGAAAAGTTTTACAATTTGCCAGTTTATGCAGCTGATGCTAAAACTGCAATTGAAGCCTACAAAATAATTGAAGACAGGTTCATGTGGGTCGAAGATGTAAGTAATAAACTTCAGTAAAATTGTAAGGAAATTTTATCCGAAATTTGAATAATACTAGCAGAACTTTAATTGACAGGTTTTTTAATTGTCCGATGTCTTTTTCCAACATGTGATCTGTTTTTTTTTTCAAAATAGTATAACTTGTTTCTTGCTAAATATTTACAATGTAATTAGATTAATAGTACACACTGCTAGTCGACACAGATTAAGAGGGTCTACCAGCTTGATCATTCGATCTCTTAGAGAATTGCGGCAAAGATATAGTTTTAGTCAAAAAATAAAATATATTTTCAATAAAAAAGTGATTTTATGTAGTTAACGATGGTAAACAACTAGGAACATGAGATTAATTTCCCACTTTAACCTTCTCATGCATCAATTTTATATTAATTCAATTATTTATTGTGTTCTTGGTGTTGCATGTGTTGATCTTTTGATGGTGCGTTTTTTATTCTTGTTTGTTTTTTTAAATTTAAAAATAATGTGTGAACAATTTATGAATTCATATTTACTATTTATTTTCATTCCTTGTTATAAATAAGAAATTTATTATTAAATAAAAATTTTTATACTCAATCTATCTTCTAAAAATTCCAATAGACAATGGATCACAGGAAATTACTCTTAATAATTTTTTCATTATTTCAGATATTAATAAATCACATCAGAGTGACAATGGGTTCCAATTTTTGTAATCTTATCGTCTTAAACATTTTATCAGCTGATAGCAAAGGTGATTTTGACTTGTATCACTTAATTATTTGTGATTGTAACTTTAATGGAAATTAATATTGTTTTGATCTTACTCTAGACTATACTTTGGATCATTATAACGATTTTGCCATGCTTGTTGGGAGCTGTAATGGCGCAGAAAGTGGCGATGTGCCATTTAATCTTAAAGTTAGCACCATCCATTTGTTTCGCATTAAAGCTTTCTCTTTTGTGTAATATTGAATTTGATGTTCATGCATTGAATAATTTCACATTTTTGTTGCAGCAACTTGCCATCTCTATATCTGAGAACATTGATACCAAAAAATTTTGTGGCATGTCACCAGAGGTCTGCAATAGTGATTTTTTTGATTTTTTTTATAAATCGAATGATTAACTTGCATTATGTTTTGAAATTCCTAAAATATATTCCGAATATTTTTATTAGGAAGCTCTAACTTGGTTGAGTCATACTCCCACCCCTGCTGGAGAAAAATATCAAGAATTTCTTAGACGCCACGGACATCGAGGAATGAAAGAAGTAATTAGTTTTTTTTGACCATTCGAGCTTTATATGCATTGCCAAAAAATTAGTTGTGATGATTTTATTGACATTTTTGCTAACAAAAACTTAATTGGACAATTTATAGTTCGAAATGAGAAGTCCGTCATGGGGAATGCAACCAACAAGCTTAATGATTATTCTTCAGGTAAGTTGTATTTTTCATCCTTGACAGTTCACAGTAATCCACAAAATTGCCGTGCATTGTGTCAACTCTAAAATTAAGTTTTTGAATCTAGAAAATGCTCGAGCAGTTACCCACTATTCAGAAAACGGACAGTGTCAATGTACCTTTCGAAGAAGCTATGGCAAAAATAAAAACAAAGCTAACTTTCATGAAAAGGTCGATTGCAAAGTGTCTATGTTGGTTGTTATTCATTGTCGATCATCATTTTACATGATTGTTTTAATTTGTCCAATGTAGGAAGATGATGCCGTATGCACTATCATGGAGCAAAGCAGGCGTTATCTATCGAGAAAAAGCGAAAGTATGTGCTTTTCGAATAGCTAAAAAACCTATTTTTGAAACGCATAAATTTGAATAAAAATGTCCATACATTTTTGTGTAATTCCATACATTTTTTAAAAAAATGTTTGAAACGCATTAATTTGAAGAAAAAAGTTTTTTCAAGATTATAGGTATTTTTAAAGAAATTTTGGAATTAAGTACATCTACACATGAAGTTTTAATTTATCCCTGGTAGGCAATGCTCATTAAAGTGGAAGATTGTTTGCGTCAATCATATCATCGTTTGGGGAAGTTAATGGTCAATGAAGGTTTTCTTCCTGATATGGATTTCATATTTTTCTTAACACATGAAGAAATTGGACAGGTATTGCGGACGAGATCACCAGGGCTAATTGCAAGGTAATTATTTTTTTTGTCAAATAATGCTGTTTGAAATATTTTACCTTCCTTTATAATGAAAGAATATTCATGAAATAATTTTCACCAATTAAGAGCTGATAGAAGACGCCGTGCCCATCCATATATGGAAAACATCCACTTTGGGGAGATGGTTAAAGGATATCCTATTCCGGTAAATGAAAAATGAATTGACACAATTTATAAGTAATAGCCTAAATTTAAACTTCACGGTTCTTGAAATTGTGCGCTATTTCAGAGAGAGGAAATGATAAAAATGGACAAGTTATCAGACAACGCACTCGTATCACTGAAAGGTTTGGAACACATAAAGCATATATGGTTGTCTACAAATGTTATAATTTCTAAGAATTGTATGAATTTGATATATTTACTGTTTTTGATATTTTCTTTAATTTAGCATACCCTGTATGCCAAGGCTATGTTAAGGGAGTAGCTAGAGTGGTGACAACGTTTGACAAAGTTAATGAAATTCAGGTTAGTTTCCAAAAAAAAATCTAAACTATTCATTCCTGGTAATGAAGTGGTTAGTTAATAAAACCATTAAATTTTAGGAAGGTGACATCCTGATAACGTATGCAACAGACATCGGGTGGAGCCCGTACTTCCCTATGCTCGGTGGAGTTGTGACTGAAATTGGCGGACTCGTGTCACATGGTAATGTTGTCTTATCATTAATTTCAAAAAATACTATGAAAATGTAGTGATTACGTATATTAATCAAGTTTCAATAAACTGGAGAGAGTAATTAAAATGGCAACAATAGTTTAGTTAACAGAATGTTTTTAATATAGGTGCTGTGGTTGCTCGGGAATATGGATTGCCTTGTCTCGTGGCGGCTGAAAATGCGACTTTGTTATTTAAATCGGGTAAGATTTAGTCTGATTTCTACACCTTTTAAATTCTAATGATTATTTAACATGTGTTGTTTTCCTGAAGGTGGGCAATCACTTAAATCACTGGTGTTGTAATGGATTGCCCTCTTTCGGGGTTATGTTTTTGTATTGCAGTGTGTATTATTTTGAAAACTATACAAATTCATTGAAACACTCATGGAAGTTAGAACTTTGCATTTTTGTCATTGAAGTTTTTTGTTTTTTTCTCATATACAGGTGATATTGTGATCCTAGACGCCAACAAAGGACTTATTCAGAAAATAGAGAGCTGAATGAATTCATTTTATGTAACCAATACGGTTTATTACAAACTTTATCTGAAAAAAATGACTAATTATTTAAGATTATTATATAACGCCCATTAACTACCTCCTACGATTTGAAGTTTAATAAAATTGGTTTTCTAAGAAGTTTATTTGCAATGTTTCTTTTGTTTCACCCTGTATGAAATGCAGTGCATTAACTTATCGATAGATGGCGGGTCCTGCGTTTTGTTGACATTTGTCATGGCAACGGGAAGTCGGAAACATGTTGCGGTGCGGTCAGTTTTGTGCTCTTTGTTTCTATTTTACTCTTTTAGGACTGTTTAAAACTGTGCTAGTGTATTCAGAATATGTTCACACAATTAGTTATACTCGTGCCAGAAGTTGTGATTCGAACAAATATTACGACGTATCAAAATTAACGTGCGAAACATGCGCCAGTGGCGATCAGACGTCTTATCAAATGACAGATGCCACAGGTAAGCCAAACAATCGGTTTTTTTTAAAATCTTTTGATGACAGAATTTTATTCCAGAAAGATAATTGTGCGCAAGTAGTCCCTAATAATCGCTTTTAATAAGAAGTCTAATTAGGTGTTTCTCACCCTTCAAGTATGCAGGCAGGATCCGACATAATTAATGGACCGTTCGCTGGTGTTTCGACCTATACAGTGTAGAAAAATTGGAGTTTCTGCATGACAGGTCTATGACACGTTTACATAGACCTACATACTCCCGAGGTTATACACGTATCATGCATATATCATTGTTGCTTAATTATATGGTTAGGGATGAATGGCTGCCGGCCGGATTTCAAAATTTCCTATTTGCCAAATTTATTGCTGTGCAGTACTCATTTTTACTTTAATCTAAATAGTACATGCCGTAATTTCATTTATATGCAACCAATTTCCGTGCATGGGTGTGCACGGATTTCATGAAAAATGAATTGATCGAACTACAAGTAAAGCGTGATTCGAATGTTATATAGATGCAATCTAGCCTACAGTATATAGAATAAACATTCTTGTAAATTTATTTAAGGTTGCTCTTGCAAGTGCAAACCGGGCTTTCGATTGGTGAACCGTACCAGTTCTGGCAGTGTTTTCTGTGAACGATGCCTCTCTAAGCAGGTTAATTAGTTCATATGTAATTGGAATTATGTTTGCACGATACTGAGCCGTTGGATTAATCCTCATTGCAATAAGTCTTTGATTTTAATCTTGATGTTTGTGTAAAGGTTTCATCCAGTGATGGCAGGTCATGTGTGAGTTGCGATAGTGCCAATCCATTTTCAAACATCACCCAATATTGCAGTTCTTGCTCTACTGGGCAGATTGAAGGTAAAGTCATCCATATTAAGTTTTTTAAGAAATTAGAATGCCTATAGTTATATTCTTGTTCAATTTTATCATACAATTGTAGTTGATCGTCAGCTCAATGGATCACTTCAGAGCCACCAATGTACTACTTGTATGTCTGGCACAGAGCCCGATAAATTTGGAGAAAAGTAATCACGATAAGCATGTCTCGTTGTTAAATAATTTCCTATTGCATAACAAATAAAAACTTTTTAATTCATCTTTAGATGCATCCCATGTACAGACCCTTTAAAGATTGGCAAAAAATCTTGTGAATGTACTCCTGCTACTAGTGAAATGGCAAGTTTACTCACTCTATCTTGGGAATTTCTCTGAATTGAAACTTTTTTTACACGTTATTTAGTAATGAATTGCTGAAAGATTGTTTTCAAAATTACATTTATCATACTTTTGTGTAAAAAAAACCCTTTCGTACAGTTGTATTTGCTGACATTCGATAGCAAACAGAAAACGCTATTACTAGCTGCGAAAGTTTAAGTATCAAGGCAGTAATCTTGAGGTCTTTGGACAATTTTAAATTGTGGAATTCACCTTTCTTACAGGTTGGTGGAATTTGTTTCAATAAAGCAGATTTAACAGAAATTCCTGACCAGTCATCGTTTTATGTAGTAAAATATGATGTAAGTTTAATTTTCGTGAATTGAAGTGAATCTAGAATAAATGTATCTAAAAGCAATACCTTTTGCTTCATTATTAGACTCAAGAAGTGGAATCTGCTTATTTTTGCCAAAATATGCGGGCAGCTGTCGCCATGTGTCAGGTACCGTCAGCGGCGAAATTTGCAAATTGAAGATAATTGTATGAAAATGTAACTCTCGCATTGCCTGATTTTCAGATTTATGCAAATGCAACTGCTTGTCAGTTGTTGGCCAATTTATGCACTTTGTTGTATTACCGTCACACTGGAGAAACGCTCAATGCTTGCACAAAATATTTGAAACTGGCATCCAGTGGTGGAAGTCAGCTTCAGTGGCCTCCTAATGCTCCGTGGCTTTATTATCCCACCGAAAACAATTTAGATGAAACTTTGCGCAAAAAGGATGTGGACGCTACATACAGTTTTAACAAAAATGGAGTAGTGAGTCAATATTCAATTTTAGAAAAGTTTTTTTTCTTTGTAAATGGTCTCCAGTTCATGTTTTTATCATTAAATGTTTTTGAAATGCTAATGACAGTATTCTTTGGTCTCAAACCTGTTCTAGAACTCACTAAATTTCACATCTGCCAGTTATTCATTAGATGGCAAGTTTTTGAGTTTGTTACCTGTGGATGGAAGTACATGGCAGGTATGACAAAAGAAGATAGTTCTTGAACATATCAGTTAACTTTTAAAATATTTGCTGAAGAAGGGTTTTATTTTTTAGCTATGTCCTGGTGCATTTGATGTTTTAAATTCTGCCTTCAAATTTGGCACTCGTTACAAACATAAGGTTTTTGTCTTGTATTACTTGAGGTACTATAAGTTCTAGGCAATCTAGTCCAAATCAATAACCACTTCAGCTGAATTTTTCTAGTGTTCAATTCCGGTAAAAAAGCTCTGGGATGAATATCGAACAATTTTGTATGACCCATGTATCCTTTTTTCTATGAAAACTGTCGAGCATTAGATATTCTGTATAGTATTAAACCTTCATTGAAATGCAGATCTTTTTTACGAAGTTGAGGGCAAGCAACCAGTCTTATATGCTGTCCCAGTGCTGGTACAAAATTATGTTGCCAATGGTCAAATGGTGAATCGAGGTAAATGTAATATATATCAATACACTATTATGTGTTTTGATGAAGTCTTTGCGTTTTTAATTTTTGCGTGTATTGTTATTTGCTAAGGTTCCCCTAATCAGTGGCAGTTAGTTAGACGTTTTTATCTGGTAGACAATATAATCGGAAAATCTCCTTGCTATGACCCACAGCCAAAAGCAAACATTGTACGATTTGCAAAGGATGTGACGATTAAGTACATTCCCTTTGATTATCTGTGCATGTTTGCGGTCAAGTCTTTATGTAAATTGTTGCTTATTGTTGCTTCCTATTATTTTTTTAAAGAGTGCAGTTGTATCGTTCTTCAGGAGAAGCAGGTCATATATATCCTCCCTTGATTACCATTGACTATGGTGAAGCTACCTTGGAGGATTATCAAGCAGATAAACGTGTGGAAGTAAGCTATAAATTAACTAAGGATTTCTTTGGTTCTGTAAAATATTTGAAGTAAACTTTCATCTTTTTTAGGTTTCTTTCTCCGTTATCTATGAAATGGACCAAAGTAAAGAGGAAAAGGATTTTTCGGTAGAACTCGGATAAAATATACCTTACTTTACCTGAGAAAGGCAGCTCTCTAATAATTTTACTAAAAAATTCAGATTGCGCTTGGAGTTTTGAGTTCTTTTGCCATCATTTATTCCATAATGCAAACGTGGTCTTGGACAAAACGATCTGGTCGTATTGGGATTGATCTTTTAGTATGTTTATATTTTCTGTCATTATTGGCCTCACAGCTTTATTGTTCATTCAATCAAAACGAATTATATGCATTCTTCTTAAATTCCACTTTGTTTCAGACTGTAACAAAGTTATTGTTGTATACCTGCGGAAACTTATCCACTGTTTTTTTGACTGTCACATTTTTTACCTGCGTTTACATTCTGATATTTTTTAAGGTTTGTAACTGAACTTGTAAATTATTGTGTTACATGGTGGAAGCATGAAGAAATGTTGTCTAAGACATCTACAAAGTAGTTGAGTATTTAGATGGGAATTTCGAAATAAATAGGCTGGGGAAACAGCAATTTTTCCATAATTTGTTAAAAATCTCCACAAGAACAATAATAACTTCAGTGTCCTTTAGGATGTAGAATTACAAGATCTTGTAATAACCTAGCTCAATCCTGCAAGGATCTCTTAAAAAGTTTTTCATACGAATTAAAGATGTTAGTTACAATATAAAGTACTTGTTTATCTAATATTCAAGATATATAAACAATTTTTCAAAAAAAGATTCTTAAAATGTTCTAAAGAATTGGCATTTTCTTGCATATAATTTTTATTTTGATAATATTATGATGCTTCAGACATGGATTTCGATTTTTCAGGGTCAAGATGTTGTTTATGTCGTTTTGCCGACCGCAGATCAAGAAGTTGCTTTCATAGCATTCATCGTTGCTGCTTTCTTTTTAAAGGTTAACACCATTAAATTATGTAGCACACGAAGAAGTCCGAATCACTGGCAGATTTAGACAGCACATCTGTTCTCGTTTCAGTTGATACACCTAGTACACGTTTTGGGAAGCCAAGTGAGCTGCGATATTTTCTTTGTGGATTGGGAACGACCTCGAGCTAAACGAACCATTGTACATCCTGCTGAATCAGAAGCCAAAGGGAAGGAACGCAACGAAGAAACTGTCAGCATTTGGCGAACTTATTTAGTGGCCAACGAATGGGCAGAGTTGCAAACAATGAGAAAAACCAGCTTAGGATTTCAAATTCTTGCCACTGTTTTCTTCTTGGAAGTAAGCAACAGAAAAAAAAATAAAAAACACTATCTTTTCTGAAATTAGTTTTATATTTGGAAATTTTCGATAGGTTGTCGGATTTAAAAATCTTGCATCTGCTGACCCGAACTCATCATTCTCGCCTTCTGAAAATGGGACTCCAGATAGCATTACCTGTAGATTGGCCATTGAAATCACCATATATGCATTCATTGCCGCCGTACATGTATGTTGTTGGAGCTGAGCGTTTAGTAGATTTCATTTTAGGTTGAGTTCCTGATTCGAGGATGCAATTCACTTGTTTTCTTGTTTGGTCTATTTCAGTGGATTCTCGTTTCCATGGTTTATGAGCAGTTTATTGAAGATAAAATCAAACAATTTGTCGACCTCTGTTCCATTAGCAATGTATGTAAATAGTCTGTCCCATCAATAACTAATTCTAGTTGCTTTACTTAATGAGTCAAACTCAACAATCCAGGAGATATTATGGGAATTTCATTAATTTTTTTCTATTGAAGCTGGCAGTAAATCACAAATGCTGTCCTTCGATTGATTACTTTAGAACATTTGCATACAAACAATAATGCATTTTTAAATGCATTTTTAGATCAGCGTGTTTGTGATGACAATGCGTCAATTTGGCCACTACATTCACGGTCGATCAGTGCATGGACATGCTGATGCAGACATGAAAACTATGCACCAACAGTTGCGACGTGAAGAGGTATAATAATAATAAGAAATATCTGATGGATACATTTTTTAATATTATTATTTTGATCTGTTTGCTTTAGGATAATCTGTGCAGTCAACGGGGACTTCTTCCAAATAGCGATCACCAAACGTTTCAAATGGCACTGCCTTCGCAATTGAGGTTGTACTATGATCAGGTGATGAGCCCTTTGATGCAAACTACCCTTACACCGACTGGTCGTATTCCATCCGAGCATGCTGGCAAGTTCAAGCACCTCGATCGATTGTGCATTTTAAGCATGCAATGTTTTTGAAGAAATTTGGCAGTGAATTAAATAAACCAAAATTTAGGTACTGGAAGCAATAGCAATTTGCCTGCAGGGGTTGAACGTAGCATTCAGGCTTATCGGACGATGAACACTTTTTTAGCTTCATTTTTAGAACACGTGAGTTTTCTCTGCATTATTTTTTGATTTTTGAAAATTTGTTACTTCCGCAACATTTTATCACCACATCTAGCATTGGAGCATAGCATCCAAATATACTGATTATGTGTTTTTGCTTTAGGCTCTGCGCAACTTGGATTACATTGTGAAGGATAAGTTGTTTATTGAAGATGTTCTTGATATTGAATTTCAAGATCCAACCGACAAAGGCTTTTTTTATGAAGGTGCGGTAGATAAATAAACAAACCCGGTTTTGTTCTATCCTTCAAAATTCTGGTTGTATTGCAGAGTGTGTTCCAAATGTTTGCATGGCCTTTTCTATATAAAAGAACCTATGCAATTAAAAGAATTGCAGTTAGTAATGCAGAAAGCATTTTAGAAAGTTTAATCAACAAATTTGAAACATATTTTGAATTTCAATTCATTCAATGTTCAACATTCATTGCAGAAAATAGAATCCTTGCATGTGCTGTACATGTAGCCTACATGTATAACAGGCAGGAAGCAATTTATATTATCCACTTGTTAAAGTAAATTGTTGTAGTACGTGGAATAAATTGTTAGATTGATAGAATGAGAAAGTTTTGTCAAATGAGGATTTTAGTGAAAATTTTCATTTTTAAATATTAGGATTTGCGCTGCTTTGGATTGCATCATGAACCCCACATTTACTTCTTGAAATTTTTTTTTTCAGATAGTGGGCATTCATACGATGCAGCACTGCTATGCGGCCATGAATTCACTTTAATCATCTTTGATCTTTTGCTTTTCACCTCTATCGATTTGGCCGCCAAAGATTTCATCTTATCTGGATTCATAACCTTCGTCGTCGGAAAGGTAAGCCACCTTTTTATACTTGAATTGACGCTGCCTCGCAAATCTCTTGACATAGAATTGATTTATTTCGGTACAGGTTATCATATTTTTGTATCAAAAGTTGGCACACCGCAACCTAGCTAGAAAAACCTTGGTCGATTCCAGGTTTTTGATATAATAGACTACTAATTAAATGCCAAATATAATCTTTAAATGCCATGCATTTTAAGACTAAACGAATTGATGATGTAGTTGCTACATTATATGAAACAATAAAATGAATTCATTTATTTTTGGATTGTGTTTGAAATCTTAAAAAATTGTGATAAAATCTAAAATATATTTTGGGTTGAAGGAGAGATGGGACAATCATTAGACAGATATTACAATATGTGCGGAAAACGAGTTTGGGATTAAATTCGAACAACTCTGGTGGTGCGTAGCATTTCTATAGCATGTTTTTAGAAAAATGTCATTGCTCTTGTATTGGTGAGTTCTGAATATTTGGGAACTACAGTATATGACCGAGCAAACCAGAATAATAGTTTCCTTTAAAATATGTCCAAATTTATTAATTAATTTGTAAATTGGTGGGAATTCAAAAAGCATAAATGTGTTTGTTCCACTATGCAAACAGTATTGATACACCGTAGGTTGTGTGCATTGTGCATACTTCAGTGTTTCTCGGCATTAAAGTTCGGTCGAGGCAACGGTACGCTGAGATCGGAAAGAACGTAGGAAACTATAGTCCAGAACGCCAGGCATCGGTCCAGTGAATCGGGATCTTCAACGGTCATTGTGTCGCCGTTAGAATGGTGATATTTAAAGTACTCTGCAGACTCGACACCGCTCTTTACACCCAGGCTGGCCGTTGGGACGCCATATGAAGCAAATAGTGTCTCGTCAGAGCCGTCATCGGGAAAGTAAAAATTGGTCGAATTGAGACTTTCCGTCAGCTGCAGGATCTGTTGGACCATGCACGCTGCTTCCAAAGTGCCAGTGAATGCCAAGCCATCGGGGTCAAAGGTGCCTTCATCAGATTCTAACACAATGTTGTAATTGTCGAATTCGTTGACGTGTTCGGATACGTATGCGTCGGCACCCTTATAGCCCTGTTCTTCGGCAGTCCACAAAACGGTGCGCAGAGTACGACGGGGACGAAGTTCCAGCCTCTTTAGAACTTCATGTGCCATCATGGAAATAAATATTCCTCCTCCATCGTCCATGGCGCCTTGACCTACGTCCCAAGAATCAATATGCCCACTTATGATGACTATCTGTGAAATGGTAAGTTTTCCAATTTTTTATATTAGTTGATACCATTAAAATTCAGATCTGCTTCCCTTTGGGGGGGAAAACGCTATTTAAAATCAGTTTCAATTATTATACTGTAACTATAATTTTTTCGGAATACTTTTGATTAACATCGTTCTACCGGAACGAGAAACTACCGAATCAGTTGATTCGTTAAATTTGTTCATGTATTTTTGGCGTTATTTAGCTATAGAAACAAAAAAATCGTTCTACTGTCATATTCCTAACCTCATCTGGACTCGTCACTCCTACTGTTTCAGCAATTGTATTTCTTGAAATGGCACTAGCCAAATTTTGGTCATCCATAGACAGCTTCACCACTATTTTTTCTCCTAACGGGGAAAACAAATTTATATTTTTATTGCTATTTCACCTTGACATCTCAGCTTCTGTGTGATATCTTACCTCTGTCCTGCATGCGCTGAAACATTTCCGCATCCTCCACAGTGATGCAAGCAGTTGGAATTGGAGGAACGCCTTCCTCATAGTCATTATCTCCAGTGTGTGGGGAATAGATTGACTCCGATGCAGCAGACCGCACCAGAGTGGCCACTGCTCCGTAGCGCGAAGCCTCTGCTGCTCCAGCTCCTCGGTATTCTGCAGATTGGCCATAACTTATCCAGGGTTGGTTGTAAGCAACTATTTTCCCTGGTATCTATATGCAGAATAAACGCATTAGACAAATGATTATCGTTGAGCATCTAATGACCATGCAACTATTGTTATCGTCTAATATCATTTTGAAACAGAACTGAAGCCATTCTAGCAATAAAAAAAAACTATTTGCATTCTCACAAGATCAGCCTTTCCTGGTAGCTCATCAAAATCTGTAACCACGATCACTTCGGCAGTGATCCCTTCCGGGGGCGTTCCAACAGTGGATCCCAAACCGAGCAATGCCATCGAATGATTTCTGGGTTCAATCATTTCCAACGATTCATTGCCACTAAAACAAATATTTATTTAGCTGTAGACAATTGCATTTTCTCTGAGATGCAATGAAACATGTAATATTTAGGAATTTTGAAATCTCATAGTAATCTGAGAATTTTTAATGGAAGTAGGAAGAAATTTCAAATTTGGAAAGAAACTCTAATATCAATTCAATTCAACTCAGTACCCTACTATCAGTAAATAAATACCATGTGGTAGGGGGGTGTAATCCATCAACCCA
>JAQGBX010004689.1:0-14874 GCA_034698745.1 Megaphyllum sjaelandicum | reverse complement strand
ACCATTGTCCCTCCCCTTCAACCCCCTCCTTCAACCCCCCGCGTGCTAGGCCCCGCCCACCTGCCCTTAGTAAGTAGTAAGTACTAAAAATCGAGCGATGTTTCATATCCGTAGCGTCGATCCGCTCGGTCATCTTCCCATGAAGGTAAGACACCATTTTTTACATCATTTCAACATTAAAATTCAACACGAACTCATCGTCGATTAAACCAATTCGTGTTCCATACCGCAATTTCGAAGCCGGAGCGCCAGCTTCTCGTTACTTTCGCGCATTCGATTATGGCATGCCGTCTACTTTCGTTCTAAAATCTTACTCGTCTTGACGTTTTTCGCCTTTATCTTTTTTGGTATCGTACCGAAATTTACCGTTTTTTGCTAAATGGTAACTGCGGTGGTTCTCCGTCGCCGGGTGCGTTGATTTTTCAGTTTGGTTCGTTGGATTTTCTGATTTTTTAATTTCGCGTGGTTTTTGGGGGTGATCTTAAGCCTAATTTTTTTCGGTGATTTTTTACTTCGGTACCACATCGCGATACAGTACCGCTTGTGTCTGTCGAGTGATAACGTTACTTCACCCCTATTATATTCGGGAGAGGGTCGGATGCGGTAAGTAGGCCTAATTTTACGACCCCTTTTTTTAAAACAATTTTAAAAGATGGGTCAAAATCTAACCTCATTTTCTCACTTTTATCCTCCGGAGTTTTCTCGAGTCCGTCCGTTTCGATTTTAGGACCTTATCAAAATCGATAAGAAATTAGTATGAAAAAGTTGATAGGTTGATATTATGTTCGTTTTTGATGTAAAAATGGTAAATCTCAAAATCTCATTTTGGTAAAAATCAATGACAATTGTATTCTAAATAGAGTTTTGGATAAATTTTAATGTTTCTTTTCGAAAATTTTCCTTTTTTCACATAAAAAGTATTTAGTTATTAGGAAAAGAAAACTATAATTTGCGGTAAATAGGCATTTATTTAATAATAATACAAGTTTTTCAAATGTTGTTACTTATGTTTTTATTTAAATTAGATGTTTTTGATTTTTAATTTATATAATATATATATATGATAACAATTACTCACTTTGTTTTTGAAGTTTTTCGCGCCTCATCAAATCAATATCCTGAAATAAATTGATTTGATTTATTAGAAATATTTTTGAATTGATAAAAATAAATATTTTCTAAGAAGTCCGAATTTGACATATAATTAAAAACAATGTTTATAATTTCATTATTTCATTTTCATTTAAAAGGATTGTTTCGTAAAAATTAAGTTTATTATATTGCTATTAGTTAATTTTGAGATATTTATTGTTGCATTTTTAAATTTAAATTTATTTCGAAGATTTAAATTAGAATTGTACTTAATTTTTTAAATAATTTTAACAAAATTATTAACATCATTTGACATTTTCATGATTATGTAAAAAAACCGATAAATTCACCATTGAAATTATTAAAAGAAATTGAATTTTTTTTCCACATTTAATTATTTCGTGAAATGAAACATCGAACATTTTATTAAAATTTTTGAAAAACTTTCACATTTCATACTTAAATAAATTTCCAAAAATTATGTTACAAATTCTGAATTTGATTTCCACGAGAAATTAAAATTTTCCGAGGTAAATACAGTATGACGCTCTAAATTTTTGTATTTCCAAATAATTAAACGTTATTATGTTAGCTAAAAAATTATTTAATAACAAAATTAGGTTAAGCTCATAAGCCATAAATCATTCCTGGATTTTGTTATGCGTGGATTAAATCGATTTTGAGCAATATATCTTTCTGTTCGAGAGATATGAAAAAAATCTAAATTTATCGGCGTTACTATAGACACTAAAAAGTTAGCCCAAAATTTGTATTTATCATAATAAATAAAAATATCACACAAGCGTTGCCATTTATTTACAAGATTAGTGAAAATGCCATAATTCCAGGTCATATTTGGGTCGATTATTTGATAAATAAAAATGCCGAGACACCCCGTAATAATTTAATGCGTATAATATACGTCGAAGCACCCTGTAATGATTAATTTAAATTAAATTTGTTTAGTTTTTATATTTGTGTTTCCTTTTTATTTTAATACATTATCAAATCGATATCCTGAAAGAAATTGAAATCCAGTGACCAATTTATTCCAACTACTTTTTAAATTTTCTCAAAACTCGTAAATCATGTCGAAAAAAAAAACAGTCCAAAATGTGTTCCTCGTAAACAACAGCACCTCCCATAAAAGCGTCCAATTGTTCCTCCTTCTAAATAAATATTTTCCTTCTCTTCTATCGTTTGATACGAACGTTTAATCTCAACGTTATTTCAATTCGAGATAAAACCGATTTTTATACCTCGCGAATGGAATGGGTCAAGCGCGTTAATACTTGTATAATATATCAAATTCCTTTTCTTATAATTTCTTCCCGGCATGGCGCGCCATACACCCCCATCGTTATTTTTCGAATCATATTTGAATTTTTTTTAAGAGTCACGTGTTTAGAACGAGAGAACGTAACCACGACAACCATCTAGTATAAAACCGGTAACCGTAGCAACCGATGAACGTGACGTTCTATTAAACTAAGGCATCCATAGCAACCTAGGAAGTTAGGAACTTCCTTTTTTTTATTTAGAAACTTCTCAAACGTTACCGTACGTATAACAACCATCTCGTTCCAATTAGTTCCAAAATAAGGAACTCTGGTAAAACGTCATCGTAACAAACGTGATGTTCTATCGATGAACCGTGCAATTAACGTAACCATGGTAACCATGGCAACTATACGTTGCCATAGTAACTGCATGCGACCAATTGCGTTCGATTTCAGAACAAAAATGGCTGCCTCCACGAAGCGCGTTCGATAAAAATTCCATTTCCATCAATTTTTCCGTTAAAATTGGCGCGAAATTTCGTCTATTTTTCGACCCAACGCCGTACTAAAAATCATCGGCTTTCATCGTAAAATTCAGCGTCCGTAAAAGATTCTAAGGTTCTTTATCCTAACCGTTTAAGAAAATCCTAACCGAGTATTGTACGCGTCATATCTGAATGGCTATTTTATCGGCGATGATATTTTGACTGGGGTAACCTTTACAAAGGTTTAGTTTTTTTGGTTGTTTTTTTTCTGATTTTTTTGTTTTTTGTTTTTCCTACTTGAGTTTGTTCATTGTGTGCCGAATCTATTATTGGAAATGTATCGAGTGTTACGTACGTGAGTGTTAGTCTACTCTATTTATAAGATTGCCAAATGGCCAAACGTACGTGAATTAACTTTTTTTCTCGCAATTTTTCAAAACAAGTTTCAAAATGTATATTTTTACATGTAGGCAAATAAAGTAGGCTATATTATCGGTCGTCCTATTTTTTTGGTATTTGTTTTAAAATGTTGAGTCGACGACGCGCTTTATTATCCTACGACGTTTTTTTTACAAAAAAAAAATATTATTTTGAAATAATTGTTAATTTGTATAAAAAAATGAGTTTTTTCAAATTATTTACGATTACACGTAATGAAAACTATAAAGAAACATGTTTCAACTGTAGACCTTTTTTTTGGGGGGGGGGGGGGGAGAAAATTGTCATATTTTTTGTACTTTTTCTGAAACAACTACTTTATTTTAGGAACATTTTACTTTCTTGGAAGTTTTTTTAATCGTGTGATTTTTGTATTTTTGTATATTTTTTTGTGGAAAATTGCCTTTTTATTTTGGAAAAATGTATCATTGTTTTGTAAATAGTTTATAAAACAGCTTTGTTATTTTTGGAAGTTAATTTGTAATTTTTTTTGGGGGGAAAAAAACTGCTTTAGTTTTTAGAAATTGCTATTTGATTATTTATTTACTTTTGAAAAATCCATGTTTTTGTAAATTTTTTGGAGAATTTGCTTCGTTATTTGGAAAAATTTGTCATTATTATGTCAATTTTATTGGGGGGAAATTCTTGCTTTTTTCTTGAAAAAACTGTCACCTGTTTTAAATAACCGAAACGTTCCACACAAAAAAACTTATGTTATATAAAGAACCTCCTGTTATACAAAGAACCTCCTGTTATACAAGCCCGAGTAATAGATTTGAGTTATTCTATTTCAAAAACGCATTTTTAAAAAAGTAGAGCTTCAGCAATTTTTTAAATAATTGCTCGAATATCTTTGAATTTATGTGAAACGAAATGTCGAATGTGCAAAATTAAAGTCGTAAAGGCTATTAAGTTAAATCGGAGTAAGACAAAAGGCGAAGGGAAGTTGAAAATAATTTGGGTTAAATTGAGAAAGAAGAGAAGAAGCCATTATTTACGAAAAAATAATAAAATTAACTGAAGCATCCGAGCTCGCGTGTTAAATTTTAAAAAAACATGTAATGACTTTAATAATCGAGTTTTAAATAAAAACAACTTCCAAATTAGACTATGTTATTAAACACGGTATAGACTTTCGATTAACGGGAAAGGTTGGGAAATGCGTGAAGTAAAATTTAAAATATTAAATAAGATACGAGTTAAATATGAAAAAATACGAGAAAACATAAAAGGAATACAAGAAAATACATATACATGTATAGAATATAGTTTCGATAAGGGTTTTTTTTTTCAGTTAACTATAATTTTTATTCTTCGATAATTTATTTTCGAAAAAAGGAGTTTTACAATTTTTTTAATTTTTTTAAATATTTTACCAGAAATGGACAATTGTACAAAATTGGGATCTTTTTTTATTGTAAAATATTTCTTTTCTGGAATTTTTGAAAAATTATATACAGTTTATTTGGTAAAATTTGTCAGAATTTATCGAAATGTAAGGTTTTTATAAAAACTTGTGCAAAGTTCCCACAGAAATTTCAACTTCCATTTCGACTTTTCCAGGTTTTAAAAAATTTTCCTGACCAATGAATATTGTCAAAAATTAACATTTTCAAAAAATAGACATAGTAAAATACTGTATTTTTAACGTATAATTTTTAAAATTAAAAAAAAAAGTTGCATGAATAAATTTTGTATTCGAAAATGTAGTTTTTTAAATTTGTCCTCGGAAAACGTGGCAAATTATGCGCTTCTGTCTTGGGAAAACGTGAAAAATTGTCCAATTTTGTCCTCGGAAAACGTGGACAATTTTGCAAATTTCTACTCGAAAAACGTCGAAAAATATTTGCGATTTTGTGCTCGAAAAACGTGGAAATTTTTAATAATTTGTACTCGGAAAACGTGGACAATTTTGCAAATTTGTCCTCAGAAACTGTTGCAAATTTTGCAAATTTGTACTGGGAAATTGTAAAAATGTTTCCAAATTTCTATTCTTTCCTGACTTAATTCTCCCTAAACTTTTCCAGACATTTTCAAGTTCCCTGACTTTTCCAGGTCTGGGAGAAGCCTGTTGTAACTCTTGTTAGTTTTGACTTTTTCTAATCCTCGTTCGGTACTTTATGGCTAGACTTTCACCAAACTCTTTGGTAATTATAGCCTTATTTAAAAATGAGGACGACCTAGAGGGGAAGCCCGTTTCTTGAAAATGGGTTCATCGTATTAGTCATAGTTTAATTTCACTCGACCGTAGCAGCCGTCACGCAAACGTGATTAACATTTAATAGAAAATTTCATCAATTATTTTTCTTCTTCTTTCTTGAAAAAAGGGTGATAGACCCCGTATATGCATTTCGGTAGCATATGCTCCCTCGGAAACATTTTTATTTCTAGATGAACGTGGAAGTTTTTTAAAAAAAATATTTCAAAATTCCAAAAAAAAATTATTTTTAAGAAAATTTCAAGAAAGTGTATTCTATCTGCTTTTCTGTCAATTTAATAATTTTAAAAAGAATAACAATGAGGGAAGAAATGCAAAAATAGTTGATTTTTCGAAAAACTGCATTTTTTTCCTCCATAAAATACACTTTTTTCCTACGAAAATTACGTTTTACCAAAAAAAAACGACACTTCAAATCAAATTTGACTCAAGAGGAAAGAAATCACGATTTTCTTTAAAACGATTCAATTTTTTTTTTACAAAAACAACTCATTTTTTTCCAAAACAAATAACCAACACAGTCGTTTTTTTTCTCGAAAATTTCCTCGAAAATCTTTTTTAGGAATTCTGAAATATTTTTTTTTCAAAAGTTGATGTAATTCTTGCCAAAAAATTTTTTAAAAAAAAACAATGTACAGTATTCAAAAAATAGTTTGTGATTAATAAAATGTGAAAAAAATGACGTTTATTCTCAGAATAAAACTATTTTTCCCATAAAAAAGTGACAAATAATCCATTCGATGAAATAAAGACGATTTTCGTAAAAAACAACTCAATTTGTGTCCACAAAAAAAAAATAACCTACACAATTATTTTGTTAAAAAGGTAAATTATAAAATTATTTAAAATTTTTATCTTCAAATTTTCCTAAAAATGGTTTTTCAAACGATAATTTTCTTTTCAAGCTTTTTGTTGGGAAGTCAATAATAAACTATTTTACGTGATACAATTTTTTGGCTTTCGTTTCTAGGCCTCATTCTTTATTCTTAGGCTGTCCTAGACTTCAAATGAAATGTTAATTAATGACTCTTCAAAATAAATTTCCTGAAAAACAACCGAGTGAGTGGCAGGCAGTCACATAGCACCCTCTATGCTCAATTTTTGGGCAGTGGGCGTCTAAGTTAGGCTTATATTAAAGTGAAATTCACTTTAATATTAAAGCCGTGACATATGTTTACAAATATGTTATTACATCCTGTCGCTACAATTTAAAATGCGATATACGCCTATCGATTATCCGGACAAGTTGGGGAAACAACTTTTTCGGATAATCGAAATTCTGCATAATCAGTAACATAGTGTCAGATGGTAACGTTGGTATTAACTTCGGATAAATCATTGTTTTCTGGAAGAATTATCACATTTTTTATTTAATTTGGGGGGAGAAGGAAATATACGCTGTTTTTTGTTTTTTGTAACTGTGTACTTTGAAATACAGTATATTTAAGAAAAACGGTGCAATTTTTTTTGGGAAAAATTGTTTTTTGTAGAAAAAAAAGAATGTTTTATGGAAAAACTTTGATTTTTAAGACCAAAAAAAACTGTTCTGTTTTTAATAAATCGTCCATCTTTAGAAGAAAAAAGTTTTTTTTTAGATTATAAAATGACTGAGTCGTTTTTCGGAAATATCGTCTTTGAAAAAAAAAATTTAGCCTTTATTTAAAAGATGAAAGCAGAAATGTCTTTGCTTTAGAAAAATTGTTTTTTGGGGAAAAAAAGTGTATTTTTAACAGAATCATCGAAATTTTTTTAGAAAATGTATTTTTGTGTAGGCCTAATACGAATCGAAGATTTTCCATAAAACAATACCTAAATAATGATGATTTCTCGCAAAGCAAAAAAAAAAAAAACTATACGTTTTGTATTTTTAAAAATTGAGCAACTTTTTTCTAACAAAAAATTTAAACTGTTTTTCCTAATTTCTCCTATGCAATTTTACAAAATAAAGAATTGCTATTTTTATAAGAAAAGAAATTTATTTTTTTAAGAAAAAGAAGTTTCTTGAGAAAATTGTATTTCTTTATTTGGTAAAATTGTACACGTTTTTGGAAGAATTTTGGGAAGAAGTAAACTTTTTTAGAAATTTTTTTTTTCTTTAAACGAATTTTTTTATTATGAAGACCTAAAAAATGTATCGTTTTTTGTAGAAAAAAGTTACTTTTTATTATTTTTATAAAATTATCGTTTATCCAAAAAAATGCGCTTATTTAAAAAGATAAAAAAACATCTTTCTTTTGGAAAAATCATTGCTTTTAATTAAGGGACAAACATTATTTTTTAACAAAATCATTGGTATTTTTTTTTAGAAAAACTATCGTCATTTTTAGCCCAATTTTTTAACAGATAATTACAATACTTTTATTAGAAAATGAATATTGGATGTAAAGTCTGACATCCGGTTAATCCGACTCCGGATAATCGGTAGTCTATTGTATCGCGGAATTTTAATTTGGCAGTTTCAAAATCAAAGACAATATGCGGTTTATTGGTTGTTATATTAAAAACAATGCAATTTACCAGACTCGCATTTTTGTTGAAAATTAGTTTCTTATATTTGCCGCAATATTGTTTATTGAAGGCCGATAAATTGGCAGACATATTGCTAGGCTTTTATACGCGTAATAAAAAAAAAGCAATACCTCGTTTTATTGCTTCTATCGAAGCTTTTGCTCGATCGATATTTCATCGTATCAGTTTAAGGTAACAAACACTCTTAGAAATAAAGATAAACGTACAGAAAAACAGCAGAAATAAGACCCGCCAAATTCATAAAATAATAGAAAAACTTGACTATATTAAGTTACCTATACCTATATTTCCAAAATGATTTTTACATTTTTTTAAATTTTTCAATATTTTAAAGTAATTAAACTAACGAAAGAAAATTTAAAAAAGGTTGATTTTTACACAAAAATAAATTTACATAGATATTTCTAATACATGTCTTTTTTTTGTGGGAATATATTATTTTTGTGAAAACAAAATTCATCGTTTTCGTATATTAAAAATGTTTTAATTAATATTTATTGCTCCTTAATTTTACGAATAAGTTTCTTAATTAAAAAAAATCATCGTTTTGGCTTTTCATTTTTTTAATTAGAAAAGAATCATCGTTTTTGAGTTTTTGCGTGTATATTTGCAAAAATATATTGCAAGCTTATACATGTATATGTATTTAAAATATTTTAATTTATAAAATAAATCTAGATACTGCAAAAACTATATCAAAAGTTTCTAATATCACATTTTTACAAAAACAACATTGTACAATGTATATTTCTAAAATATAAAAATTAAAAGTTGAAAATAGCATCTAATAAAAAAAACATTCATTACATGTATTTCTAGTTTTGCAATTAATTAGTTCTAAATTACGATATATTTCCGCACCAATATATTTCCACAAAAAAAATATTTTGTAATATTTCCAAAATGATATCGATGAATTTACTTCCAAATAACCTTATTTCCACTTAAATAATAATTTTCCAAAAGTAATTGTTTACAACTTTTTTTATCAAACATTTTTTTTAACAAAAAAAAAACAATTTCCTAGAAGGTTTATTTCTAAATAACAATACTGTCTGCAGAAAATCACGTCGTTAAACTATATTTAACTTCGGCGATGAAATTAGCTCTCAATTTTAATTCCACTCTTAATTAAATTTTTGATTAAATTTTTCTATAATGTTCCATCTTTTTAGATAAAAACCTAGACTGAATATGAAGAGTGGAGTTAAAACACACACGTGTTGTTCAACAGAATCTCGTTGTGATCTAAATGCGTCCTCGGGTGTTATTAACCTTAACATCTTTTTATTTATTTATCTGATCAGCTTGCCAGCTGGATATTGTTATATCAAAACAAAAATGGCGCCCGTTGAAAGCGCCGATGACAACTTCATTTTTTTTTTCACAGATTTATTTATTTTAATTCGACTATTTTGGATTTGTGAGGCTATTTTTGGCTCCATATCCTCTGTGCGAGACTATCGAATAAACTTTTTACCGAGTGTCCCGTAAGTACGTTGAATTTAAAAAATTGTAAAAAAAATGCTCGCGCTTATGCCACGGTGGAACCTTATTAAGAAGAACTCGCGTAATACGAATTTCTGATAATATGAACTCACGTCCATTCCTCATCCAAGGGTATGGACGAATAGCGTTATTTTCATCGTATAAGACGAATTCCGAATTCGGATGTACCGGTAGTTGACGATAGTTGACTAAGTGTGTATTTTAATTCGTGTAGGAATTGAGATGCGACGAGCCTTATCTCTTATTTAAATATTAAAAACCGTCATTCCTACATCAAAATCATCGCGTGTTTTCGTTCGCCCACTATTCGCAACCTTTTTAAAATTTTCCCAGTAAAAAATTGCAACAATTTCCGTGGACAAATTTGCAAAATTTCTCACATTTTTAGAGGACAATTTTGCACAATTGTCAACAGTTACCGAGGACAACGTGGTAAAACTTTCCACTTTTTCCGAGTACATGCACAGATTTGCAAAATTGTCGACGATTTTCAAGTACAAATTTGCAAAGTTTTCTAAAGTTTCAGACTCAAACTGAGTTACGGAGGACAAATTTTTCAAAATCTCCCACGTTTTCTGAGTACAAATTTGTAACATTTTCAGCAACAAAAATTTCATTAGTAAATTTTGCAAATAATTGAAAGTTGTCCCGTGTATAGATTTTGCAAAATCATGGATAACAATTAATTGCCCATTTTGACATTGTCAACGGTCGGGTTAATTTGTTTAAAACCCTGGAAAAGTCAATGAAGTTGAATAATGGCGAATTCCAATTGTACACATCTGGGCAGAGCAGTGGCTAACCAGTGCAACCGGAAGTCGGGATATTTTTGGCGCAGTGCAAGCTCATGACGTCACCGGTCCGCCATGTTTGATGCTCTGGCTACACTGGTTCTTGAGACGTACCGAGCAGTCGGGGTACTCTCAGTGCACTATGTTTGGACCAATGGAACAGTCCAGCAGGGTGCACCGATTTCAACGAAGTATGCACGATGGACAAATGGAACGGAATGAGAGCAGATTTGTACACTCGGAGTACCCCAGCGTACTCTTTTTGGACTATTGGAATTCGCTATAAGAAATTTCTGGAGGAACCTCGTTCATGTTCAAGTTGCGAACATGCTCGTTGCACCGAGGGTTTCCTGAATACCACCCACGCGCTCATTCGTTGATAAGTGCGATGTTATTGTACGAGTACACAACTGCGTTTCATTGGCTGATTATGCGAGGCGAGTCGTAAATAACGTAATTAATAAAAGGCGATTCAATTAGTCGTAATTAGATATTTTGGCACTAAATGTTTCCCAGGCTCCGTACAAACGCGCAATGACAATAAGATCATCGCGAGTCAGTTTATCAATAACTCATATTTAGTGACATTTATGACGGAATAAATAGGCAAATACAGAGCGTGTCTCGAGTTTTGTCACGTTTGTTACGTCATTGCGCCACTATAAATTGCTTCATTACTTCCGTAGGATTTCGCGCGAATCTAAATATTTCATTTTAAATCAACTTAACTGCGTGTAATTTGTCATTTGCGCAATCGAGGTTTGAACAGAATATTAACTTGCGTTGTAGGTTTAGTCCAACTCAAAAGTAGTGTTGTCATTAATATCATTACTGATCTATTTCTTGATTATTTCGTATAATTTTACGTCAATTACTGTTGACGCCTGATTTTCGCCTATTTTTCGAGGTTGTATGATTTTCATATTCTTTTTCATTTTTTTGTTGTTGTTGCTTTTTCAATTTTTTATTCTTGTTTTTCACACAATTATCAGTGTGGGTGATTTACCGCTTTATTGTCATATTTTTTGTATTTTTTTATTATGACCTAAATTTTACATTTGTTGGCAATTTCTTCGTACATTTTTATCACATTAAATTTAATTTCTCACACAAGTCTCATTCACATTAATGGGTAGGATTTTTTGTATTATTTTGAAATATACAGGGTGCTCTGTTTAGTCCCGGACCAAAGAAAAAATAAGTATATTTTTAAAACGGTATAAGATAGGATGATAATTCCTTAAGCTTACAACTAAAGTACGTCGATCAAGGGCTATCTTGAAACCATATTTTCCGTTTTTTGCGGATATCTCAGACACCGCTGCAGATAGGATTCTCGTGTAAATTGGAAAGTTGTAGGATTTTAGTGTAATAACGTTTTGCATGACACCATAGCTTTGTAAACTGCAAAAAAATGCTACAATTGTGGAACATAACCATGTGTTAAGGTATTGTACATGTATTTCATGTTGTGCATCAGGAAGTATACATAGTCTTCAGACAACCACACTGGCAGATAATGATCATTCGAAATGATAGAACCCAAAAAAATAATTTTGTTATGACAATGTCATGTTACATGATTCGCAAGTATGATCTATCAATTGTTTACAGTTTTCTCGTTCGACAAAGCTACAGTATGGTGTCATTGTATGGTCACACGTGTAGAAAAAAATTCCATCTCGCTTTGGTTTGACAAATATGAAACCACCGTTATTACACTCGCCCTACAACTTTCTAATTTACACTAGGATCCTATCTGCAGCGGTTTCTGAAATATCTGCAAAAAAGTCGGAATTGGAAAATGGATGACCTTGAACGGTTTACTATGATTTCCAGATAGCCCTTGATCGACTTTAGATGTAAGCTGAAGGAATTATCATCCTATCTTTTACTGTTTTAAATATGCATGTATACTTATTTTTTCTTTGGTTCGGGACTAAACAGAGCACCCTGTATATATTTACCTTTACTTATTTTTCAAATACCTTTTTAATTAAACTTATCTCTTTGTATGATTGGCTGTTTTTCACGCAATTCTCAACTTGGGTCGCAATTTCTTTTCTTTTTATTGCATCGATATATTTTTACTTTATTACCTGTATATTTCATGACTTTTTTTCTGTTCTCCTATATTTTTACCTTTATCGCAAAATGAAAATCAACAGAATTTGTTGTTGCCGCGAGTGACGACACGTTGTTGTTGTGGTCACCCATCGAGGGTTATTTTTATTGCGACTTAAATAGTCGCAATTCGCAAATTTTTTTCACCCGATTGTTTCCCAACATTTCTTTCGTCCTTGTTTACCATCGTGGGCCAATTAACCTAAAGTTACGAATCTAAATTTAACTTTTCTCTCACCAGTCATTGACGATACCAGTCTCGTACACTAGCTCTCTCCACGCAAATGCTCTTAAAGCTCATCGGCCAATTTCCACGATGCTATCGACCCGTTCGCCAAACATTTCGTTAAAAAAAAGAAGAAAAAAAATGCCGACGAAATGGCGGCGACTCTTGAACAAAAACGGCGCGAAAAAACCAATCTATTTTGGTCAAAAATTCAACTTTTTCTTCCAACTTTTACCTGAAATCAAAGGCTGCCATTTTGATTTCTTGAAATTCGAACGCCACATTCCGAGGTGGACAATGCAACACTCCCCAAACAAAAATCCACAATATACGGAATACCAGTATGGGCACTCCGTCCCGAAAATACGACTGCAGCGCAAGAATTAATAGGGCGGCTGGTTTTAGTATGAAATGTCTAGGGAAAAAATGGGCGTGGCCTAATGAGGATTTTGCATGATCGTATCATAGGTGACGTGTCACTCGCTCGACATATAACCACAGGGTTGCACACTTGCTAATTGGCTAAGTAGGCCTATATAACTACATGTATCCGTCTGAAAGGAGTGATACAATAAATGCATTTTTATCGAAATACTGTACGTACTTAACCAGTATCTAAGACTACTGCGCAAAAGACTCGCATCTAATAGTGCATTCGACCGCTCCAAAAAGAGTGCTCTAAGTGCAGGTTTTTACTCTGAAACCGTTCGACTGCTCCTTCATGTGTACTTGCTCCAAGTCGGTGCACCCTACCTGGTCGTTCGACCGACCAAGATCTGTGCTCTAAGAGCGCTCTTTCTTACTCCGACTCTGGAGGTAGTGCAGCCGGAGCAACCGCCAAGAGCACCGATGACGTCATGAGGATACTCCATATAGAAAAGACAACACAGTCTGGCTACCCTGGCTGGGAGCTGCTCTGCTCTGGAGCTGCTCTAAAGCAAGGCGGTCGAATCCGCTATAAGGTAAACATTTCCCCCCATTGAACCTAGGGTTCAAAGGTCACTGTTAAAAAGTTACAAGGCCAAATGTGTAGCTGGTACATGGAACATTTAATGGGGAATTCGGCTCACCCAAAAAGTGTACACCCACGTGCACCGGGTGCGCGTTTCTCCACCCGTTCCACTCGGCTCGGAAATGGTGCATACTTTACAGAAATGGGTGCACCCTATGTTCCCTCCTCGACTGGATACACCCGTACACCGGTTGTGCACTGGGCGTGCTCCGCTGCCACCTACAAGGGAGCTGGTGGAAGCGGTGCACCCAACATGGCGGATTATAATTCGTCTGCTTTTCTCTAGCGAGGAAGAAAAGTCAGCTCGATCGTACTGGCAGTTTGGCAACATTTTTATGATATTTTTGAAAGGCGAAGTGACTTTTGTGTAAATATTTTGTTCCTGGTGTTCTTACAAGAAAACGACAAAGATAGCAAATGTAGCGTAGATATTTTGTGTGTGAAAACATATTTAAAGTGACCACCAAAAAGAGTGCTATGTTGGTCACTGTACACAGGTGGTCACTATGCAAAGAATGCGTGAATTATATTAAAATAATGAACATGTACTGTGTACTTATAGACTGTAATAAATGTCATCAACAACCACAAAACCAAAAAGGTACAGAATCAATATGCCCATGGGTTAAAGCAAGATGTAACGTGACTCATCTGTTATCTGGTCACTTTTAAAAGTACATGTACATTGGCAATGTCAACATTTCAAAAAAGACAACACACACTAGTCACTGTACACAATAGACAGGTGGTCATGGTCCCTATACAGAGAATTTTTATGAAGGAAATGTACACTAGAAAAAAACTTGCCACCTTGCTCGATGGCTTGCAATTAATTGCAAATATGTAGTTTATCCCTGTCATCAGAAAATCCTATTTAGATTTTTTAACTATATATTCCCAGAAAAAAATCCAGCGTGGAGATATAATTGACCTTGTCTATATAATAATGGCGAATTCGGCTCACCCAAAACGTGTACACCTACGTGCACGTTTCTGCACCTGTTCCACTCGGCTCGGAAATGGTGCATACTTCACGGAAATGGGTGCACCCTACGTTCCCTCTTTAACTGGATACACCCCGTGCACCGGGTGCGCACTGGGTGTGCTCCGCTGCCACCAACAAGGGAGCTGGTGGAAGCGGTGCACCCAACATGGCGGATTATAATTCGT
>JAQGBX010004688.1:0-14876 GCA_034698745.1 Megaphyllum sjaelandicum | reverse complement strand
TGTGGTTGTCTTTTTTCTAAGCTGCCACACAAAACAATGTCTTTGTTACCTAACTCCATACTGCTATAAACCCAACAGTACATGTATAACGTATTGAGTAACCAAACGGCCCGGATTTTACTCCGACATTCCCAAAATGATATTCAAAGAGTTGTCAGTCGCCATCATTATCTTGTAAAAAGTTGAAAGTTGTGTCAGTTATTACTCGAAAACGTTTACAATTTTACAAATCATGCCTTAATAAATTTGTAAAGTTGTTCACATGTATCTTCGGAAACTACCTAAAATTTTGCCCATTTGTCCTAGGAATTTGTTTAAAAGTCTGCCCTCGGAAACCGTTAACAATTTTGCTCTTCTGTCCTTGGTAACAAAAATTTCTAAATTTCTCCTTGGTAACTGTTGAACATTTTTTGCAAATTTGTACGGGGAAAATGTTAAAAAGTTTGCAAATAGTCCCTAAGCTAACCACATAGGTGAGTTAAATTTGGATCGCGATGACACGAATACATAGAATTTTCCAGCCTTTATTCAAAATAATTCATTCTTAACAACATTTTCCACAAATTTTAAACTTCCCAGATCGACCTTTCCAGGTTGTCCACGTCTTCACTTCCAGCTATTTTTTTCTACGTTTTATCATCCGGCCAGCTGTCCATGATCCATCGATAACAACAGAAGGTACTCTTGACACATTCTGCAGATTCATCATTTAGCTGGCTCACTGCCATTTTGATCCATGCCTGAGGCTATTCCCCAGGCCTGGCATCAAAATGCACATAACCCATTCTCATTTTTAAATAAATATTGAACTGGTGACGTGCATTCGCCAGCTCTTCAAACTTCCAAAATGGGTATACGTTTCGCTTTATGTCGACGATGATATAAAATTCATTACTGAAGAGACCTTGCCAGTTCTGACTATTCGACTTTTCACATACTCATTAGTTTAAGAGGACGTAAAAAACGTTTTACCTTCTCCGTTGAACTTCGAATTAAGTGCAATATTTTGAAAATGATGTGCAAAGTGTTGTCAGTCGCCATTTTTGTATTGTTTTTATCGGAAACTTGTTTCGGAGAACCGCCCGATGGATGCAACGATTCAAAAAATGCCCCAATATTCAACGTGCAGAAGGTAAGATCATGTTACAAAGATGGTGATTTGTTGGTCGATTGCACAGGATGAAGGAGTTGCAGAGGGAGCATTGTTCCCTAGTACGGGATAGATCGGGAGGCCCGGCCGCCGCCCTGGAGGAATTTTTAGAGTAGCCATTTTCTGAGTAAAATTGGTAAAAATTTTAACTTTTTCCAAGAACAATTTGCAAAGTTTTTCGAGTAAAATTTCAAAACGTTCAAAATTTTTTGAGGACAAATTTACGAAATATTCAACGTTTTCCGAGGATACGTTTGTAATATTTTCAACTCTTTCTGACAATAATACTCGTACATTCCACCTTTTCCGAATGCAAATTTGCAAAAAATGTTATAAATTACAAACAATTGAGGAACATTTTTTCCGAGCTCATTCCGAGAACAAAATTGTAAAAAGTTTAATTTTTTTCCGAGTTTAACAAAATTCTTTAGCCCAATTTAGAAAATGTTGGCAATGTTTTCAAGAAAATTAAGAAGGGAAGGGGCCCGGAAGAAACACTGCACCCCCTGAAATAGATCCTCTCAGAGGGCCTGGAATCGATTGCTCAATCAAAACAAACGACTAATCGTTCGTGTTTTAGTCATAACAACTAATTTGGTTAATCGATTGTCGTGGCTCTTCGAATCGATGGTCGATTAGTCGTGAACTAGAAGAATTAATTCTAATAGTCGTTAGGCATTAGTCATATATCACATGCAACGACTATTACCTAACTTCTTATTTACTGTATTTATGAAATTGTTAAACAAAGTAGGCTAAGCCATTTTAGAAAATGTTGCCAATATTGGACAATTTTTTAAATTAGTTTGTATATCTTGCTAATTTCCTGGCAATTTTTATCATAAAACAACAGTTTTTGATAAATGTTTGGTAGACTTTTAAAATTTTTAGTCAATTTTAATTTTGCTAATTTTAAGTATATCTGTTAATTTTCAAAAATATTTTTTTTAATTCTACAAAATTTCGTTGTTTTTTGACACTTGTAGGCTCTACTAATTTCACGGCAACTTTTAAAATTGTACGACACTTTTGTTAACTTTACAACAACTTTTCAAATTGTACGACAATTTTGTTATCTTCAATTACGACATCTTTTCAAATTGTTCCACAGTTTTGCGAATATTTTGACTATTTTGCTGCCATATAGCTATTTTTTTCAAATTTTCGACAATTTGTCACATTTTACGACAATTCTAGCAATTTTTGTTAATGCAGATAATGATAGAAAAATTTTGTGAATTATTCAACAAATTTGAAATGATTTAAGCATTTTTCTTATTTATTTTAATAATTTTCCAAATATATATAAGTTCTAAAAAAGTTTGCAAATATACAATTGTTTTTTCAGATTCTATACAATTTTTCAAACTTGACGTACGTTGTCGTCAATTTAGCTAATTTTACGACAATATTTTTTGAACTGTCCTGATAAATGCTTATTATTGACAATTTGCTAATTTGTCGACTTCCTTTTCAAATGTTTGGTCAATTTTGATAATTTTATAAGTTTTTCACATCTTTCGTCAATTTTGATCATTTAAAGACAATTTTTCAAATTTTGGTCAAACGGTGAATTTCCAAAATGGGTAGAAGACGATGTCATCAAGTTGAAATATTTGTGTCGTTGTTATTATTTTTATAAAATTAGACACGTTTACAAATGAAATGAGTTCGTAAATAGGGTGAAATTTTAACATTTTTGTACGTATATCGGAGCGATGATTAGGCCTAAGGCAAAAACACATTTCACCAAAGTCCATCTGTTGTACACATTTAATTTCCAATGCAAGGAATTTCACCAAACAACCGGAAGCTACGTCGCACCAACTGGAACCCTACTCTTTCTCCACCCCGTCTATCCAGGCATTTGGATATAAAAGGAAAGCCAAGTCAAGCCCAGATATTACTGATAAGCTACTTACAACGAAAATCTCCTCTTCCTTGGACTCAATTCTACAATCTTTGCAAGAAATCTCTGGAAAACTAACCCGTCATAAAGATTACTTTAACAACATCACCAACCAGATTTAAATTATAACCCAATCTATCAATACCCACCTTAACTCCACTCAAGCAAATTTTGTTTAAAAAATTAACACACTTCAAGATTCCCTAAATCAGCGTAAAGAGAAAACGAAAAACACTTTGAGAATATAGAAATGCATATTCAAAACCTACAATCTTAAAGCCCTCATGACAACTCAAACTCATCTACTACTGACCAAATCCAGGAAAAACTTAAAGATCTTGAAAACTATGCCAGAAGGGAATCCCTGGTTATTTTTAACCTCCCTCCACCATCCTTACCAAACAGTTGGGAAAATCAAGTCCGCCTCTTCCAATATGTCGACCTTACCAATCCTAACAAGATACTTTTGGAAATGGTCCATCCTCTAGGCAAACCATCTGAAAACAGACCATCCCCCCAATCATAGTCAAATTTAGCCATAGACCAGATGCCACCCTTTTCTACTCTAAATTCATTAAAAATATACATTAAATCAGAAAATTGAATAGATTTTCAAGAATAGGGCTGGAACAAAGTTACTCCAAACAAACTCTCCAAAAAAAACAGCTCCTCCCTTACTTCATCTTTCTAAAGAAAAATGGTCATAGAGCAAAGCTCATTGATGGCACTCTAGAACTTAATAATCAAAAATTCAGAGTCGATTAAAGTTCAAATATCATTTATCCTACTTACACCTGGGACATCACTGAAGTTGGAAACCATATTAGAACCCAATCATCTGTACCCTTTACTTCTCCAAACACAAGTGCCACACAAATACATTCATACCCTGCCCCCTCAACCCTAAGTTTAGCGAACCCAAACCCACTCCTACAAAGAATTCCAACCCCCAGACTGCAACCATCACAAAGTAGAACTAATCCTCAATCACCCACAAATAACTGACAATCGGAAAACAGATCCGTTATAACTTCATACATAGAAATACTAGCATGGAACGTAAGGGGCATCAACTCAATTGTAAGAGATTTTACTGCCCAGAAAACGTTATTTGAGCACGACCTGATATGCCTATCGGAGACCTGGACTCTGTCTCCCCCGACCTTCCTCCCGATCAGATTTAAGTCTATCCACATTCGAGCATCAAAACAAACAAAATTTGGATGCCCCTCAGGTGGAATGAAAATAGCATTTAACCAAGAAAAATATAAACTCATAGAACTACTTGATTCTTCTCCTGAATGGCAATTTATCAAATTCCAATCTATCCAAGACAAATTTAATCTAGTAATAGCTTCATTATATCTACCAAACAACATGTCCGCCCAGCTGAGAATTAAACTCGCCAACATCTTGGAAACTCACTGCTCCAATCCTCTTATTATTATATTAGATTTCTATTATTATATTAGATTTCAATGCCCATACCTCAAACCTGAACTCACCACTCCCAATTATAAATGCTCAGGGCCGCTGGTTATCAGACTGCACGGACAATCTACTACTAATAATACTCAACGGACGAACTAAAGGCGACTTTAAGGGCACTCACACTCGATATGATAACAAAACTTTTAGTGTATTGGACTATGCAATTATCAGTAGAAACTTACTTTTCATGATAAATACATTTCTAATCCTCTATCTATCAAACTCTGATCATTTTCCTATCACTTTAACCTTAAAAACAAAACCAAATAACAAAGAACAGTCATCTATAACATATTATCCAAAAATAAGATGGGATCAAACAAAATCAAACAAATATTTTCAAACCGTTACCAGAAAAATAGAAGAAAGTGGATTAAAAACAATTGCATCCTCCCTGATTTATCAAACATTTCAAAAAATACTTATCGACTCAGCCAATGAACTTTCATTGATCCGACAGATCAACATTAACAAACCAAAATCATCAAGCGCCCCCTGGTTCAATGCTGAATGCGCAAAATACAAAAGAGAGCTAAGGACCTATACTAAACTCTTCACCCTAAATCCAAACCATTAAACCCTCCACAAAATGGATGAAGCTAAATCAAGCTTTAATTCAGAGGTTCCCAAACTTTTTTGGCCTACCGCCCCCTTTTTGATAAAAACCTACTCACCGCCCCTCTTTTCGAAAAATAACTTACTCACCGTCCCCCTTTTCGAAAAAAGTCTACTTATTGCCCCTTTTTCAGAAAAAATCATTGTCTTGTTTTGATGCCACTGAAAGCATACCAACTAAAGTTGGACGTCTACAATGTTGTTCTTTGAGCATATAAAAGTAAAATAATTTTTTATTTGGGAAATCATCATTCTAGCAAATTGTCCAGGGGGCGGCGGTTGGTCCTCAACGCCCCCCTGAATTTCCTTGGATCCCAAACGCCCCCTTAGATTTCTTCAACGCACACTGGGGGGCGGTACCGCCACCTTTGGGAACCACTGCTTTAAGGTTTGCTGTAAAAATAAAAAAGACAGCTACATACTTAAATGGCACAATAAACTAATTAAATCTAAAGAGCCTACTGTATTTTGGAAACTTATTGGAAAATACCACTATTCATTTAATCACTCCCTGCTGCTGAACAAAACTTCCTGGACGGATCACTTTAGAGAAACCTAACCCTCCCTTAAACTGCCAATGAGGAAAGTAAATAATTGTCTTAACAAAATGAAATTACTAATTATGGCCCAACCAAATCACACAGGGCCTTTAGATTACCCCATCACAAAGAAAGAAGTATTAACAGCCTGTCAACATATGAAAACAGAAAAAGCCCCGGGAATAGACTTGTTATTACCTGAAATGCTTTGGATCCATCGCACATTCACATAGACCTAATAGTATCCACGTTCAATAATATATTCCACTCACATACCCTTCCTGACAGTTGAAAATTAGTACTTATACATCCTGTTTTAAAAAGGAGATCCCAAAAACACTAACAATTATCGACCTATATATCGCTAATTTCTACTTTTGCTAAACTATATATGTCCATCATTGCCGAAAGGGTAAAAATTTGGATAACGCAAATGGAAATCATCCCAAAGGAACATGCCGCCATACAACAATAGCACCCCACACAGAGCAATATACACCTTTTTTGCTGATCTTACACAAGCTTTCGATTCAGTAAATCATTACATCCTATGGTCTAAACTTAAATCATTAAATTTCCCAGACAAACTCTTGACAAATATCTCTTCGTTTTACGCTCAACTCGCAGTTGTTACACATGCTTCCGATGGAACCAATTCCCCTATTAGACTCACCTCTAGTGTCCTCCAGGGGGATCCTCTTAGCCCCCTTCTATTCATTATCTTCCTCAGTGACCTCCCCTCTCATTTACCTAATCGCCTAGGCTGCTCAATTAAAGATAACCTAATCTACAACCTCTTCTATGCAGACGACATTGTTGTACTTGCCAGAACTATAAGGAACCTGAGAGTGCTAATACGACATCTACATAATTATCTCACAATTAATCAACTAACTCTAAACCTCAGCAAATTAAAAATACTTTGCCCGAGGCACCAGAACCTCATCACTTAACACCTTTACCTAGGGAAACGACCCAATTGAGGTAGTAAAGCAATGGACATACCTCGGTATATTGTTCCAAAACAACAGGTCATTCAATAAACACATTAAAAATCAAATCTCAAAAGCCAAAATTAAATCTCAAATAATGCTAAGGACCTTTAGACACAAGAAACTTAACACCATACATTCCCATATAACTCTATTTAATGCTATAATATTGCCTACACTAACATACAACGTGATTTTTTGGGCTTGGAACCACTCTGACATCTTGAAGAACTCCCAAGAATCCTTCAGTACACCAAGCTATTTAATAAACAACGAACTAAATTTGAAACTTATACTACTCCACTTAATAAATTTAACCTTTAATTTCTGGAAACAGTGCAAACAAACCGAAACTCCAACCTTATCCCAATCAATTTTCCTGGATTGGCTGGATAAACCCGCAGATAAATATAACATAGGCCTACTTGAAAAATTCATCAACCTTATAAATTCTGCCCTTTCTACCACCAATATTATCTCAATCCAAGTCCAAACTCCTACATCCCTCTGGACCATAGAACAAATCAAAAACTGCCAGGTAAATCTATGTCAAAAAGTACTGGATGATCATCAAAACAACATCCTTGAACACATCGCTGAGTAAACCCACTTCTCCTGCTACGCTAGAATAAATTCTCATCCATTTATTATCCAGCCCTACTTTCAATTTAACGTACCTTTCTGTTTGCAACAATTTACTTTTCAAATAAGAACTAGCCCTTACTACATTTATTTCAGAAAAGGCATCTTCTCACCTGATCTCTCAAATCAATGCATCCTATGTTCTCTTCACCCCCTCCTGGCATAATCTACTATCATCATGCTCCAACCCAACAATTAATAAAAAAACTAAACCAAACTCCCCCAAACAATTCCTTGAGCTTTACCTATATAATACTTCAGAACCAACCCTTTGGGTACTATATAGAATTGCCCTAACTTATAGTTCCAAACAACTGACATTAAAACAACCCACCTTCAATAACCATTGAATGACCATCATTATGTTTATTTTTAAAAAATGTACATGTCATAGGAGCTGAGACTCCTTGAACGTAATAAAGTGTGTGTTCGTGAAGTACATTTTAAACGAATTTAGCATTTTTCTACACAATTTGACTGCTATGTTTTTGTTCCAGTTTGCCGAACGTGTTTGGTACATTCAAAGATTAATTGGTGTCGGTGACATGTTTGACATGACTTGCACCATTGATTCGTATGTGACAAGAATGGACAATAGCTCTCTCTTCAACTGCATGAAGTATTATGCAAAATCGTAAGATTAATGTCTTATAATTGCTTGAAGACTGAAATTTCTCTTACAATAAAAAAGATAAAAGAAATTTTATCTGTGACGCTCCTAATAACGCACCTATTGAAATTGCTTAATATATACCAGGGTTCCTCAAGAAAACTATAATTCAAACTTCCATGGCATTTCCAAATTGTAAAACAAATAACCCTGGCTAAAGATAATGTCAAAATTGGCATATGCATGCGACTTCATCCACAATTTTTAAAAACCGTAACCGAAACATATTCTAAATTTTGAAAAAAAAATTACTAATGGCAATTTTAAAAAGATTTTTGAATTTTTTAAAAATTTTGACAAAATTGGTAAGAAAAATTCTTAAATTGGTACCTGAAAAGGTTGAGAATTTTAAAAGTTAGTTCTCTGAAATTTGTTCTCAAATTTATTCTAAAAAAATAGTGAAAATTTCGCAAATCCTTATAAATAACTGATAAGTAAATGTTTCAAATGAGACCTCGAAAACTTCAAAATTTACACTCGGAAACTATAGAAAATTTTGCAAATTTGTAATCTAAAGTTATAGTGTCAATTTTCAAAATGCCTTCCGAAACTGTTGCAATTTTTTTTAAATCGTAAAGGATTTTTTTAAAAAAAAATTGTGAAAATTAAGACTGGAAAATTTTGTAAACAACTGTATGAATTTTTACTGGGAAAAACAAACAAAAAAAGCAAATGGGTCCTGTGTTATTAATTACAGTAATTTTGGATTGTGACAGCATTAATACGTTGCATTATTCTTGACCTTTCCAGACATTTTAAATTTGACTGACATTTCAAGACCATATCAAGTTCCCAGACGTTTTCATGTTTCTTACGTCTCCCTCTATTAATACATGTATACATTTAATCCCGGTCAACTTGGCTGATTGTTTAGTCGCCCCTTTTCACGACACCCAGCTGTTATTTTCCGAACAATTTGAAATCCTCGCCATTAATTAACCTAACCTAGCCATGTTCGCAGTGCCCTCCGGTGTCATATTTTAAGAAACTTGCGTGGTAAATTTGAAAAGAGTGTATAGAGAAAATCTAATGTTACAAAGAAATTATTGTTTTATAATTTATTTTTAATAATTATCAAATCGTAAAAAATACTTGAAGTTTCTTATTGATTTTGTTTCGTTTCAATTGAATTAAGGGATGGCAAATACCGCTCCGAACCCTACGAGGTGACGCAAGTGACTGAGAGCAGTTATACCGTTCAAGATTTGAAAGACAGTGAGTAAAATATCAACTAAATTTCTTAAGTTTTATAAAAACTTTATTGAGAAAAAAATAAAGTGATGGTTCTTGTTGGTTTTTTTTAGAAAAAAAATTAATTTATGGTCATCCCATTAATAATGACAAGGATATTCTCTTGCACAGCTTTTGCTTTGTCGAGAATAGCAAATTCTCCAAACAAGGTTAGTTTCAGAAATGGGCATGAGTCAAATAAATTTTTAACCAACACTATAAACCAAGCACTAAACTAGTCTTTAATTCTTAAATTACAATGACTAATTTCATCGTTCATCGAAAATCGTATCGTAGTAATTAGTCGCTGAATCAGAAAATAAAAATTTACCGGCCGAACAACATTTTCAATCGTGACTTAAATGTACATAAAATTGATGACAAAGTAGTCGTGAAGCGAAGCAACTTTATTGAACAATTTCAACAGTTTAAAAAATTTATCGAACATATTTCTAATATTATAATTGTTTTGGGTTTTTTCGAATGTTTTGCGATTTTGCGAATTATTCGACTTTTTTTGTAACTTTTTTGAAACTTTTTGCCATCATTGTTTAAACAAGTTTTACAGATTTTTAGACAATTAATATTGCACATTATTAATAATATTGTGAATAAGGCGATGATTTTTAGATTGTTTTAACAATACTGCAAATTTTTTGAATGTTTTCTTATTTTGTTCAATTTCGCAAATTAACAGACGTTTTTTGCAACTTTTTCAAAACTTTTTGGGAATGTTTAAACAGGGCAAACTTTCCGATTATATTTAGACTGTTTTAACAATTTGGCGAATTTTGAGAATTTTTTTTGTCATTTTTGGGCAATTTTGCGAATATTTAAACAAGTTTGAAAATTTTTCGACAGTTTAAAAAATTTTCGACAATCTTGTGAAAGTTTTTTTTACAGTTTTTGAATATATTTTTTTGTGTTTTTCTGTTTTCTACAACGTGGCAAGTTTTTCGACAATTTTGAGAATTTGTTTTCATTTTAGCAGATTTTTCCAATTTAATTACTTTTCATCAATTTACAAATTGTTTGTGAGGCCGCCTTTGATTACTCAATCGGATGCCCACAGTAACCATTATGACCTTCCCCCGTCCATGTCATTTTAGCAAAGGGTCAGAGGTGAATTTAGAAAAACAGATTTTCGTTCATTGCGTCCACAAGGATCAAAAGATAAAAACACTACGATCAACAAAAGAGGAAGCAGAGATCAAGCAATTGCATTCTATGAATCACCTGATCAAGAAATTAGGCAGGAATCTTGTGCATTCTTAATTAGTTGCAGTCCGCACCTTGAAGGAGCAGTACTCGAAGAGAAAAAAACAACAGAAAAGGGTCAGAAGATCGAGCCTGTTCGGGGAGAAACAGAAGATCCTGCCTGCCAAAAAAGATCTAGCCTATTTAGGGGAACAGAAGATCCAAGCAGTGAGGAGCAGCAGAGTGCTATGTGTACCAGTGGAAAAACCTACAGCATCCAAAAGCAGATGAGTAGTTTGCTGACAAGGATATCAGCATTTTGAAGAACTTGATCAGACATTCGAGAGCCTGCTTGTGACTTGGAAATGTGTACATCAAGCATGCAAGCTGCATGTGTGATTATTTTTGTGTTTTGCATCTAAGGAAATAAAACTTTTGTTTTTGTTAACAATACTGTCTTACAAAGACAGGCAAACAATTGGAGCACACAACATTACGTGATAGAAGAGAGCATGGTGGCGCACCCCACGTGCCATCGGAGAGGACAACGCAGCCTTCGTATCTTGAGAACAGTTGGTTTTGCAATCATCGAGTTAGTTCGAACATTACGTTTAAGTTTTTTTACGCTTCCACACCATTGAGAGGAAATGTAGTAGCTAATTCAGATGCTTCAAGTGCTAGCAGAGAAAGCCCGTCAGCAGCAGTAAGTGACTGCTTAAATGTCAGAGTTGACCAAACAACGCATCAAGGGCACGAGTCGTGCAAAGTATTATACCTTCGGAGGCAAAGAAAAGAAAAAAAGCTTTAGTGTGGCTCAGGGCAATAGGCAAAAAAGCCAAAGTTTGAGGCAAGACGTTAGAAGTGGATCATGCCGTTAGAGTTTTGAAAGGCAAAGTTCTTGAGTGATATGTTAAACATGTTGATCTTCATGGCACATTTACAGATTGGTCTACTTTTGCAATGCAAATACGTTTAAAATTTGGAGGAAACGAATCCTCCTATGCACTTCGAAGAAGACTTGATGGAGCTCTCTAGGATAAAGACATCGAGAAGTACATCGATGAATTCCAGTAAGCTGTTGCTGCCTTACCTGAGATAAATTTAGAGGACCAAGTCTACCAATTTATCGAAGGGACAAGAAAGGATTTTAGGACAGAGCTAGTGTTTAGAAAACCGGTCAATCTGTTAGCAACGTATGCTACAGCAAGGACATACAAGGCAGCGCATCACTCAGTGGATGGCAAGGTGAAGAAGAAAAAAGAGTGTAAAAAGAAACCCGTGTTGAAGAAGCCAAAAGGTGATTCGAAGAAGCAATACTAGACACATAAGGGTCAAGACCATTGTAACGTCCGGAACCTTCCCTTCACCCCTTCTCTTTCTTAAACCCTTCCCTGTCTATCCTCTAGTGTCTCCACCTAGAGGATAGTTGTGATAATTGAAGAAATTTTACGCGCCAGATTCTCTGGAACTCTCTTAACGTGTAGACGTGTTCATTGAAGTGTTGGTAACTATGTAAATTGAGCTCACGATCAGGAAGTATTTGTATTTAAAAATAGCTTGTTTGCATTTATTCTTTACTCCCTAATTTTCCCTTCCCATCTCGTCGCAGAATTGCGTTGAATTCTGCTTTATTTTATGATTTTTGATGTGTTAATGGAAAACGTGTCTCAACTTGTTAGGCCGGTGCTGCCTCTCCGCAACAACCCAGACAAAGAAAATTCTTCGGTCTAATTTATAGCGAATTCCACTTGTCATAAAAGTGTACACTCCGGGAGTACCCAAGTGTACACTCAGGCGCTCCGAGTGGACAAGTGGAATTCGCCATAAGTTCCCCACCGAAGGTTGGGCATCCTATTCGTAGTTTCACTCCCCTTTCTTTTCCTCACAAAAATTCCAAATTTATCTCAAAATTATACTTCGAAATGAAAAGTTTTTCATTACAAGTTGAGCCATGTCAGCCATCTTGGTCTTCCCGCCTGAAGGGAGTAAGCCTTTGTGTAGGGTGAGAAATTCCTTTTTGTTCCCAACCCTTTAAGGTGATTGTTTTTCACCGCGTGTCGAATTAAAGTTTACTCAGTTTGACTCTGCTTTGGAAGTGGTCACCTTTTCTAACGTTTTTTCCAGCTCCCTTTACCCCAAAATCTAACACTCAGGATCGACAATGGAAGCCCCTACAGAGGTACAAGGGACCGTGACAACCTATTTCACCCTAAGAATTCCCATCAATCCCCAACAAGCGGTTCTTCACACCGCCACAGAAGTTGTCACCCTGGATCACATCAAATTACTTATCTTACAAGATGACATATTGATCTTGTCGAACCAGTCCATTTCCACTTCGGACATAATTATGGCGTCTGCGTACCTGGAAGCGGTACACGCCCGAGTATAAAATTCCAAATTCACTTTAAATCCCTTCCTTCTCGTTAGTGAGGATTAGGTTCCTCATAACTGGCGCCCAACTCCACTCGTCCTACGCCCCGACGATGCCCCCATATACCCTCTGCACCCCCTTCTACCTCATCCTTCCCTCTCCTGCCCTCCCGCCACCCCCTGATGCCTTGCGTCTATTCTCATATTCCAATCCGGAGGTATGGTTGTATCTTCAGTCTCTCTCAGACGCCTACAGTGACGTCTACGAACTTTAGCTTGACTCTTCGGCGAGACTGCTTGCGTCCCATAACTCCTGGCAGAATACTGACAATGCTTTGCGTCTCGCCGATGCTGTTTCCACTACCTCGGCTACGACAACACCTGCACAGCAGACCCCGCCAGCTCCTTCTGGAACTCTGGCCAAACCGCTGCCTATTGGCCCGTTGAAGTCTCCCTCATCTTCTTCGGACTCGGATGATGTATACCTCACATCGTCTGGTGAAGCTCCTCCTTATCCTCCCCGTTCCACTGCGTCGCTTTCGAAGGTTGTCCTCCCGCGCATAGCAGCCTCACATGAGTCTGAGGAATTCCAGCTCCAGTCCGATGAAGATGACCCCTTTGTAGTCGTCACGGACTCCTTCGCGACACTTCTTGGTGCCTCCATGACTGTGTCGTCGCCTTTCAGGTCGTCCAACCCATTTTCGGTTGACTCTGAGGTCACAGCACCCCTGATCAGCAATAACCCCTTTGCCACCAATAACGTTGATTTCTTTTCAGATAGTGCAGTCCATTATCCATTTCTGGCGGCGCAGCTGCCGACCGCGGAGATTATGGGCCTCTTTGGCTCTGCAGAAACACCCCTGCCGGCTAAACTTTCCAACCCATTCCGTTCCTGCACTCAGCCACAGTTCACCCCCGACCTTTTCGAAGTGAATTTTGAACTGACCACAACAATCGCTATGCTGCCTGCAATGTTACCTAATGCAGGTAATCATGACGTGTGCAAATCCCAGTCTTCCCTGCCATCGCTTATCCTAGATTCGGATGCTACACCAGTCCCGACTGCTATCGAACATGACTTATTCGGTTTTATTGCGAGTGATCCCTTTGTCGACACTGCACTCCCAAGCGACTCATCTTCTGGGCAAGCTGGGCTGCACGTTCCCATTGACGTGACACTTCCGGATTCTGCTGTACACCTTATTTCTTCGGAGGCAGCTGAGCTAGCCCCCGCTGCCGCTGCTCATCGCATTTCCTTGGAAACAGCGGTGCCTTCCCTTGTTGGTGAACCGGCGGATGTTTTTGAAGGTGACACCCTCGCTTGCAACGTCAAAGCAGGACCGACATCAATCCCGATTCTGCCGCCGTGGTCGATGGTGTTGTCATGGCCATCCTTCATTTTATGTGCCACCGACATAAGCAACCTGGCTACCAAGCGTCATTTGCGGTATCACTTTGTCGCTAGGTGCATTATTGTGATATTGTTGCTTCACTTCCTTTTGTCCCTGTTTCCCTCCCTTCCCACCCTCATCGACCGTTTCGGCTGATTTTTGGCCATTCATTGCTTGGATGACCCATGATCTGGCCGCTTTTGTAGGGTTTCCCTTTTTTTTTCTTTCCGTTTGCCTGTGGACTATGGTCCGCTTTGGCTGATTTGTTGTTATTCGAATCGTTTGCATTTCTTTTTCTACCCCTTTCTTTCCCTTTCCCTATCTTTTCTGGCACCTCCCAAGCCAATCCGGACGGGTGGCTCCGCCTAGCAAGGCTTGAGGATGGGAGGACCGCCTCTGTTTTTCCCTCAGGAGTTTGGTTTTGATGACATGCCCATTTGTGTACTATTTCCCTTGTCCCTGCTTCCCTTACCTTCTCCCTTCTGGGCTGACCACCCTATTGTGATTACCTCGAGGATGCCCGCGCATTCAGGGCAGAGGTTCGTTTGTCTGTCTGCCATTTGGGGGGGTTGATCATGTGGGTTGCCTCACGCAAGCCCGCATTTAGGGCAGAGGTTCGTTTTATATGTGCCATTTGGGGGGGGGGGGGTTGAGCATGTGGGATTGCCTCACGCATG
>JAQGBX010004687.1:0-14877 GCA_034698745.1 Megaphyllum sjaelandicum | reverse complement strand
TTATTTTCTAATTTTTGTATATATTTTAGCATTTTTAAATTATGTGACTAATCGTATCATAAAATATTTTGTATCAGTCATATTTATCTATGACATCGCTATAGATAAATTGCACGTGCAGACGTGCAGGCGTAATCGTTTCATATATCATTTTGCATTATTCCTTTATCTAATTATTTATTTAGAAATTAACGAGAAAATTCATACATTTTTTGATGTGTACCGGCCAAACAGCATCAAAATATCTACTTTTGGATACAAAATTGGACTCCCAATTGACAAATTGACCGGACAGGGGGTAACCCTGTCCGGTCAATTTGGAGAGTTTATGCTCGAGAACAATATTTATAGGGCGATAGGGCCTCACCATGCCTAACTGTAGACTAGACGACTCGATGCACTGGGAGAACAAACATGTAGGAAAATTTGGGGATTACGTGGAGAAATAGTCCGTCCCATGACCCTATATTATTTACCATAATTGCATACAAATGATACAATTATTTGAATAAGTTCAGAATGTGAGAGGTCACCTTATACATGTATATTGAACAGCTTTTCTATTTAGAAGTTTGTTAAGAGATGGTTCGAAAGATGAAAAGAAAATTGAAAACCGCGTTTATCCCTAGCTGGGCGTGCCCAAAATAAAACTGCGCGCTTACAAAACGTGAATACTCACAACGTTCAATCCTTCAAGGAATCCCATCCTTTGGTAAATTGGTGAGGATACAGGCGATACTTCATGCTTAACAGATGGCGCCACCAGTGCAAAGCGGCTTCAAGCAAAAGGCGAAGTGAGCATATATACTGCAGGTTCACTTCTACACTGTCATAGCCACTTTGACACTGTGCAACAACCCGCAGAGCTGCTGTCGCCACTAACTTAGCAGTTGCCAACTTACCAGCAAGAACTTGTTCGCTCCGTCCGACTCGCGAGAGAAGATGGACATCCCGGTTTTCCCACCAGAACACTTTAATTCCGATTCCGAGGAGGAGGTAGAGCAGCCTGACGACCAAGATTTGGCTAACTTGCAAGCTCCGACAGTGGAGTCCTCGGATACGGAAACCGACGGGGACAATCCTGCCGAAATGGCTAACGGTTCCCACAGTGCGCCAACGTTTTCGACGGAACTCCTTGAGCGTGTCCAACAGGTTTTAAACAACCCGAGCATCCCGGAGATCTCACGCTCCAGCGACTTCTACAAGTTCGCGGTGGCGTCGCAGGATCGGCGACGCCACCCATCGCTCATAACGACGCTCCTGGAGAACATGTACGCCATCGCCGAGTTCTATCACTTCCTGCTCCGACAACTGCGTCAACGGATGAGCCGACCGACGGGGGCCATCGTCGATCTCCGTACCGTGCGCCGCCAAGCAATTGCACGCAGACAGGCGTACAGGAAGTTGTACGTAGAACACGTGCGTGGAATAGCCGAACATAGGGCCACCATGGAGAAGCTCTGCGCGGAAAACGAACATCTGCGAAGTCTGAAGACCCAGATGGAAAACCGACTCAAAGTGTGGCGTCGAAGACCCTTCTAAAGAGCCTTCCAAAATAAGTTTCCGGAACTTTATAGTTTTAGTCTAATTGCTTGTGCCTTGTATTTTGAAATTCCGCAAATGTATGCAATATACATTGTTCCATGTGCCACCCTCACCTTTGATCGCCTGGGTAAGCTGGGATGAAATCCCATATTAATTTTTATTTAAATAAATTCCCTTATTGCTCAATCCTACCTTTTTATAACAAATTTTTAAATAAAAAATTGTAAGCGTGCCTTTTGCCTCGAATAAAGATATACGCTTTATTTTTCCCGCTCTACTTGCAATGTATGCATTTGTTTCAGCATCATAACGACGAGTTCCGGTAAAATTTGGGGAATAAAAGAAGTGGATACTATAAAGGGTTTCTTTAATCAGAAATGCAACTTTTATGAACCGAACTATATAATCTACAACGCGAAATCTTTAACCTCGAGAATGGGTCATAATCTGATAAACAACTGCCATGGCTGACGTTTTGAATTCATGTTCAAATAGAAGCGTGGGAAATTTCCCAAAAATTATCACTCGGTGCTTCCATAAAAAGTTGTGCAATGAGCGTCATTCAGTTTATATTTCAGCTTCATCGTGGTAAATTCAAGCAAACAATTTACAATAAATTCCCGTTTTACGCCCGAAATTAGTTACAGACTATAGATGCAAATTCCCCAAACGCTAGTACAGTGAAACCTGTTTAGAGTGACCACCAAAAAAAGTGCTATGCTGGTCACTGTACTTGTACATGTATAGACTGTAATGAATGTAGTAAAAAACCACAAAACCAAAAAAGTACAGAATCATCATGTCCATGGGTTAAAGAAAGATACATGTAATGTGACTCATCTAGCTGTTATCTGGTCACTTTATAAGGTACATTGACAATGTAGAAATTGCAAAAAAGACAACACACACTGGTCACTATACAGAGAATTTTTATGCAGGAAATGTATACTATAGAAAAAACAATACATTAAAAAGTGGTCAACATAAACACGTGGTCACTTATTCTGCAGGTTCCACTGTAATTTCTTTTTCTATTAATTTTTTTTAGGAAATAAATAATTCCATTCGGATAATATAATATTTTGCGAGTTATCCTTTGAGAATACTCTTAAACTGGTTTCATGGAAAGTTTTGAAAACTAAATTATCCCGATAATTAGAAAATTATCCAATTCTTATTAGAAAAAAATCTTAAACACTTAGATATGAAATCAGACTAATATTCATGTACACTGTACTTACTTGCAGTAAAAGTATACTTTTTAGGAAGTTTTAAAAAGTAAACTTTTCAGATAGAAAATCACTCCAGACTGCTAAACAATTACTCTTAAAATTACTCTTTGGGATTAAATGTTTGGCAGTTTGGAATTTATTTTCGAGTTGATAAATTTTGTTTACAAAATCTGCGTTTATTCAAACTTTAATATATGGAAATCATAAAATTTCGTTTTGCACAATGTATGGACACAAACCTCATGTCTACAAACAAGTTGGCTGACGAAGGCGTTTTAAGCAAACATGTTTTTTTTTAAATTTTTAAATCATCAATGAAAAACGTTTTCTACACGGCCAAAAATTGATCCCTCATCTGATTTTTGAATCACATGACGAAGTTTAATTTGTTGACTTTCTTGGATCTCATGGTTCCCGTACGTGTATGCACTGTACGTGGTAACATATTGTTTGTTGATGTAATGTTCAAAATTGTAACATTAATGTTCACACATGTATAATTAGAAAAATTGTTTTATCAACCTACACTGCATAATAATCGAAGTTTAATTGAGTTATTTTTTTATTGAAAATGCATTTTAACAACAAAAGTCACTTTTAAAAATCTTGTGTCCATGTTTTTCAAATATTGTTTTTTATCTGAAAATTTTACATGTTTACATTCATGAAGTATTTTTTAATAAATCACGTCATGTATGTTTTCCAAAACCTAATTAGCAAAAGTTTTAAATCAAATTAATTTTTTATCCAATAATAAGAAGACAGTTTTCATACAAAAATAGCATAACTACACACATTATTTGTTTACAAATTTTACGTATTATATTTATTTAAAGTTTGTTACGTATTGATTTCTTATTTATTTTACATCTATATTTACTTTGTTACAAAAATTATCAAAATCTAAAAGTGGTTATGTTTGAATGTAATTACATGTACACGAGCGTAATTAGTTCTTACAATTTATTTTCGTTCGATTCCACTGCTTAGTTGTTTTTTTCCAATTTCTTTAGATACAGTATTAGGAAGATCATAATATACCTCAGAAATGTAGCATGATACTGAACATTTTCAGAGAAATTCGCCAAAGAGGTTCGCCAAAAGCAGTGCATATCCTATATCAAAGGAAATTCCAGTCCCAGCGTGACGTCTCACCATTTCAAGCCCTTTCCGGTCTTAGTATAAACAACGTTGACGTAGTCAAAGACGACCCCGCTTAACTTTTACAAACGTTTCAATGGCGCAAACGCTGACCAACCCCACGACTGAAAATAGCGAACTTGATATTCCGACACCCCCCACGTGACAACACGCTCCGAAGCTCTGAACCCGTGATCCCATCATTGCAAGACAACCTGTCGAGCTGTTAGCATCTGTTCCATTATAATTGCAGAACTCTCGCTTCTTCAGAGGTTTCGAGATGAAATCCTCGATCGATCATGATTCTGGCTCGTCAAACTTGTCATCGGAGAAGGAATCCTCCACTTAGCTCGTCAAACTTGCCAGTGGAGATGGATTCCTCCACTGACCAGTCAGGATACGACAACAGAGCAGAAGATCTACCATCCAGCCAAGAGAGATCAAGTCCGTCGTCACCAGACGCTGAACCGGACATCGCACCGACATCGCCAACAACGTCCTCGGCCGAGCTGCAAGAGCGTCTGAACCGGCTTTCGAGCACTCTGGACTCAGCCACCCCGCTGCCAGACAAAAGCGACAACCCGTGCGCGATGGTGCACTTCGGTTCCAAAGACCTTCACATGCAGCTGCAAGCTATGGATTCCTTGGCTCAGGCACATCGCTTCCTGGACGTAGCCCTGGTAGATCTGTTGAGCCAGATGACCGATCCGAACGCGCCCATCGAATTCCACGCGACGCGTCGTGTCGCCGATGCGTTCAGAAGGGCCAAGAAAGACTTGCGCGCATACGCCCTGGAGAGGGGCCGAGGCAACGCCGTCCTCGTGGAACATGAAGATCGGCTGAGCAAGTTGACGGAGGCTTTCGACGAAGCCAACCATCTCCAGCACAAAATTAAACTTTTGGAGAAGGGTGGCGACGTCCCACCGTCAAAACATTCCTACATGGCCACCCCACCACTGGGTGCAGCAACGATCGAAACACCAGCTAACGAGGGGTCTTCACGTTCTGCTCGAGACTAATTTTTGGCGGTCTGAACGTTGGTCGATTATTTATAAACGTTACTCATCGTGTATCGGACTCTCGAAGTTACATTCTATATCCGGGGGAGAGGTTGCGATATATAATTCGAATTCATGTGCCACCCTCGTATTGATGTCTTGATGAGCGGGCCTGAACAATCTAAGGATAATTGCATTTCCATCATCATTCGTACCTTTTTTTTATGAAAAAGTTAAATCCTGCTGCATGTAATTTTTAAACGCATCTTATTCCTTGAATAAAGGTACAGTATATTGTAGTCCATACACGTTCATTTTCAGAATGAAGATTCCTGTTATGATTCGGTATAATAGAATTCAAGGAACGATTGTATAGGGACACGAATCGGATGGCTTCCTTTCATTCAGTATGTAAGTTGACGAATAAAAACAACACTAAAATCAACTTACATCTGTTTAGAGCGCGGAAAGTACGAAATCCTACAGCTTTTACTTTTTTCTTAATAACCAGAAAAAAATTATTATATACTGAAAGCCTAAAGTCTGGTAGACGAACTAGCCGCCAAACCAAAACTAAAACCACAAACTTTCAAAGTGAACTAGTTTCTATAAACAAATTAATACAAACTAGTTTTGCAAAACCTGAGCGTGCACACTGCAACAAATCATATTGACAAAACTCGACAGACGCAGAGTTGAAAGCAGCACCACCACCAAAAAGTTTGGTAATTTCCCTTTCATCTCACCAACATGCACTCGACGGGAACGCCAAACTTGATTTTCTATACTTTTTAGTTTGGAGTTTTCAGTTTTGGTTTGGTGATAGTGCGTATCAGACTTAAAAGTATCTTCAAGTCTTATCTCACATAAAATGCGTAAAACCATAATCATCGACAACCTAATCATCGCTAACAAAACAAAAAACACCTCACGAGATACCCCCATGTTTATACAGAAACTAACAACTTGATGTCGGTGAAATTTGGAATTTCTAAAAACATACTCTAGTACGTGGTTATAAACTCACTCAATCTGGGAAATCCGAGAAATCGTTGATTGGTCTTCCCGCCCCTGACCCCTCCCTCGTGGGCGAATTTGATCATCCGACACCCCCGCCTAAGCATGCGCCAGAACCACCTTGTATACTGACAAAGGAATTCTATTCCTCGAACACAGTTCTTCGACAGATGTCGAGCTATCAGCAGCCACTATATAGCAAGGTCAGAATGTTCGCTTCCAACACCAAAACTTACGGGAGGAAATCCTTCGCAGCTTTTGTTTCTGGCTCGTCCAACATGCCCGTGGAGATGGATTCCTCGGCCGAAATGAAGTTGGGACACGAAAACAGTAAAGTGAATCAGCCGACCATCCAAGCAGAATCATGTCCATCATCGACAGACGCTGCAGTGCTGCAGGATGGCGAACTGCGAGCGACGAACTCGGCAACCGCCGTGATGGGCAACACGTGTTCCAACGAGCATAATTACGCCAAAACGGTGACCGAACGTTGCGTCGATGATCCACCAAAATCGGCGCCAATGTTTTCGGAGGAGCTCCAAGGGCATCTCGATCGGCTTTTCAACACTCCCGAACCCATCCCGAACGAGGGCAACAAGAAGCGCGTGGCGGTGCAGCTCATCCCCCGTGTGGTGGACGCGATGCAGCGGGCTACGCAATGCCAGGCCCAGGCGTATCGCTTCCTCGACGAAAGCGTGCTAGCGCTGACCAGCCAACTGACCGGTCCGGATGTGCCCATCGAACTCCGCGCGATGCGTCGCACGGCGAATGCGTTCGAAAAGGCGACAGCGGACTTGAGCGTCAGGCACGAGCTCAAGAAAGCGCGAGACGCGTCTGCCAAAGCGAAACTCATCGCGGAACAAGAAGATCTGCGAAGAACCATGATGGAGATGGACGCCGAAGAGAAACGCTTCCGGGACGCATTCCAGCGCGAGGAACGCTCCAGGCTTCAAGGTGCAGCCGTCGCACCACCGCAGCAACTCTCATAAACCCGGTCATTTTTTTTTTCCAAACGAATTCACCACTGCTGTTATACTGTTGAATAAAGATATATTTTATACGCTTATATATGTGTAATTTGTATTTTCAAGCAACAGTATACATGTAGGCGAAACGATTATTACAATAAATTTTAAAAAACGCGAAGGAACAATTTCTTTTTTTTTTTTTAAAAAAACAACCGTAATTTTTTCTTATTTTTGAAACATTTTACAGAATTTCCTAGACATTTAACATTAATAAAAAACGATAACTAAAATATGGAAAACAGGAAAATAATTCGGTTTTTTTTTTTTCGCTTTATTTCGAAAGCAGCCTTTTTTGCACTTTTACGACTCAGATTATACTTTATGAATCTTGTTTAAGCGCAAGTTCTATAGGCGTAAACTATTTAGACGTGGCCTTTTTCAAAGCAAATAGCCGAATGTGCCCGCCATTGATATTTGCGCATGCGCACTAACGTTTTTGGACCATGCACAATTTCAGCACGTGATAACGCAGACGACAAAAATATTTTCCAAAAGTATATTCACCGATGACGCTTTTCGAAATTAAAAATTAAGTTTTTAATGAGTGCTTTAATCTCTTATTATTTCCTTTCATCGTACATGTAATGGATATACAAAAACGATTAAATGCCTAAAACTATTCGCCTTTTATAATTTCTGTAAGAAAAAGTCCAGTGGTAGTCCTTAAATAGAGTTGTATTGCTAATATGTTTTATACTGATACAACCTCAATCGAGAAAATAGTACAGGATATGTTCAGTAATTCATCCTTTAAAAACATGAAGAACAAAAATAAAGATGATTATTAAACATGTAAGGTTATAGCACCATGGAAATCGTACTTAAGGTCAATGGAAAGGAAAACGTTCGCAATGGCGAAATACTGTACAAAAAAAAATCCCGCCCGCACCTTTTAAATTTAAAAATTGGTATATTTTTATTTTTTTAAAAAATCCCGTCCTTCGCCCCACTTCTCAGCTATTTTTAGGACGTTGAAACAACAAATCAATTTCCAATGGCCTTATCAACGAATTTTGTTGAAAAGAGGACAGTGAGGATTTTGAAACACAATGATACGTGCCGATTCGTATAATTCACCCGCTTAAAAGATTCGTTACAGTATGCAGAATGATGGTGGGAAATTTCAGATGAACTAAAAAAAATTTATGATATTGACTTCCGATCAATTAGCGAGAAACACTACGCTCAGACCACTGGTCACCAGCCAGTAGTATAGAGTTGAAAAAGCGGCGCTTCTACTGAAGATTTAATAGCCCTGTGTTGACATCTTAATTACCATCGCAATTGTCCATCCTCCTCCCACCTCCTAAGCTGTCGCTATAAACAAGGAAGAACTAATTGTCCATGGTGTCGACCACCTGCAGTGTGGTCCGTTCAAGGCACATTGTAGGCTCCTCCCTTAAGGGCCAATCCCAGAACAGCAAAAATCGCGGCGAACTCGATAATTGACACTCCTACACACGTGACAAGCGGCCCCAGAGCACCAATTTCCCCCAAAATACCGCTGAAGAACTGATTCGAAGTTTGGTGGACGACTATTTCAGGATGACTTCTCGAGATGCGAACATCGCTTTCAGCAGGTTCAGAGTTTTTTCTTTCCAATTTCAAAAATGTTGAGATAGAATACTAGCTCATTCGCAGTTCTGATTCCAGAAATTCTTGCCTGTCAAAGATGTCAGTGAAACAGGTGGATACCAAAACCGTCGAGGACTCGGAGCGTTCAAACAAACGAGGCTACTCCAGAATGGCGACAGATCCTAGCGTCAGTGCATCGATATGGCCACCAACGTTCTCTGCCAACTTGCAAGAGCACCTGAACGGGCTTTTCAATCTGGACCCAACCCTCGACCCGCTCCCAGGCCATGGCAAAAGACCACGCTCGATGGTACAGGTCAGTGCCCAAGAAACTGAAACGATGAAGCGAGCTATGGCAGACGTGGCCCTGCTGGAGCTGTCGAACCAGAAGATTACGGCCTTGCCCGACGAATGCCACAACTTGCATCGCATCGCGCGCGATTTCAACATGGCCAAATACGAGCTCGCGATATTCCAGCGCAAGGCGAAGCAAGAACAATTGAATAGAAAGCTGGCGGAGACAAGCGCCGAAAAGAAGCGAATCCAGAAAGAAATCGAACATTTTGAGATGAAGTTGGAAAAGCCCTCCCATCCCACCATGACATTAAAACTCAAGCGGTCAACTTTGTTTCCCAACAGTTAGTACATGCGTCAATACTTGCCCTTAATTACGTTAGGACTCAACTCCGCTTTTCTGTCCATTGAATGCTCCGTGTTATTGGAATCTTACTGCACATGAATAATGCTTGAGATTATATTCCATATGACAACTCGTACTGTAATCCCATGTTTTAAACCCATTCCACCGTTAACCATTCTTAATTTTGTATACAATTTTCTTAGCTTATCGCATTCTTAATTGCCTTATAGGCTAGGTATACTGTACTTGGAATAAATATGTTTTGTATCCCCTCTATTTTGTCTTATCCTGGAGAATTCGATACTGTGATGAAAGCCAATGAATGATAGAAATTACGGCACTAAAATTTATAATACATAGTTCGCTCGTAATTTCGAAACCAAAAACCTGGAGCGTCATTAAAGCACAATCTAAGAAAAGAACTTCACCCTACGCCGTGCTCTTCTATCCTTGAGTCAATTAATGGTGCCGATAGTACAACAATGTACCAGTCCGATCGAGCTACAGAGTACGGAGATGAACCTGCCTTTCAACAATTCGGACCCAACCATCCTGCTTCCTGACCCCGGCTGTCAGATGGTGTTGTTTACCCCGCAAATAATGCAGGCGTTGCAGCGGACTAACGGATGGTTTACAAATTTTCCGATGCTAAAATTTGAGTATTTACTCCTGAAAATTTAATTACACACATGTATATGGACTCGATGTTAACGACATATATCCAAGATCCCAAAATGCTTGAATCGTTGCACACGATTGTTAACTTGTGTTTTTGGTCGTGTGTTGGTTTAAATTATGTTAACATATGGACTCATAAAAGAAATTGCATATATACAGTAAACGTACCGTATACCCACATCAAATGTCATTACAATTTATTTTTTTATACCGTGTATCTGAACAGTATATTTGCAAAAATTGACAAATATCATGAAAAAGTTGTAGCAACCGGATTTCAATGTTTTTCTTGAACCTGAATATAGTCGGGACAATTCAGGAAAATTCATCTAATAATTACTCGGTGGTTTTTTTTTTCGAGTCGAGTCTATTGTTGTATCATATTTCTCCCTGACTCTAAAATTTAAGATCCCAATTGCAAAAGTGAAATTCCTCATTTGCGATGAATACTGCAACACGTATATGGCTGGGATTTTTTTAATTTATTCACAAACAAAATGAAAAATAACATTGACATTGAAGATAATGCTGAAATATTCTAACGTTTTATTTTCTGTAAGGTAACGAAAGAAACTGTTGGATGATAGTAATTTAAAAGTTATTCTTCGTAAATTCGCAATTCAGTAGCTTTTTGAGTAATCAGGTAATTTGATAGAGGTATATTTAGACCTACGTGTATATGCAGTATATACAATTTCCTAGAAATAAATTAGGTTTTTTTATTTGATGTTATTCCTCAAACGTAAAATATTTAAACATGACAAAACGAGTCAGAATATTCCACAATTTTTCACCATAACTTCGAGAACTCATGGATTGGAACATATAAGAACTCCCTGTTTTCACGGGAAATTATGAAACGATGGGTGAATTTAAATGTACAAATCGGTGCTGAAAAAGGTTGGAAATCTTACAAATTTGTATTAAGAATGGGTGTAAAATTTTGAAAATTTGTGCTCGGAAAATGATAAAAAATTTCCAAATCTGTACTCAAAAACAGTTGAAAATGTTGAAAATTTCTTCTTGGAAATCTTGAAAATTTAAGTTTTATGAAAGTTTTACAATTGTGCAAATTTGTGCTCGGATAACAAGGTAAATTTCTCCAAGTTTGTCTTCAGAAACTTTTGAAAATTTTGCCAATTTATCCTCGGAAACTTAAAAATTGTGTAAATTTATCCTTGGAATGGTTTAAAATTTTTGTAAATACCGCCTAACCACATACAGTATAAGCATTAATTTTGGACTGTGATAACATTATCACATTGGATTTCCCTGACTTTTTTTTAAAATAAGTCATTCGTCCCTGACTTTCCAGATCTGGGGGTACCCTGCTATAAATTCCACTGACTAATTTTTTTAAATTCACGCGATTTAATAATACATTGGGCCATACTGTAGCTGATTAGTATCCTCGTTTTTCGTCGCCAAATTCCAGCTTTATATGTAATACAGATTTACGAAGAACGCTTACAGTTTACAAGCACTGTACATGTAACCTACTGTATATAAAGCTAAACGTCCACACTGGAGGAAACCGGACTTTATTGTTGCCAAATATTACATACATGTATGTTTCTGTTGACATCAAATTGTGTACGAACATACGTTTATGTTTCCACAAAAACTAGCAACAATATACAGTATACATGTATGATCAACAAGAAATCCCTCTACGTTTCCTCAAGTGTGGACGTCACTTTAGCACCCTTCAAAGAAAACATTATTTTGGCATTTTGGTCGCCATGATCGTCGGCAAATTGGTCCTTACAACAACTGACTCTCCCACAGTCGGACTCTTGAAAAAACAAATACGAGGTCAGCAGTCGTTTATACGAAAAGAAAAATGCCAGTGAAAACAGCGTCGTTCCCTAAAGACAAAGGTGGGTCAAGCTATAAACCCAGGGGTCTGTGTGGGGGGCAATATCATTATCCCATACCCTTTCGCTCTTGTTTACATTAAAGAAACAAGTTCAGATATACAGTCTGATTGTAATGTCCGTTACAAAGCCCCATTCGACAGTCCGACACTTATTCGGTGTCTGGTTGCTCAGAATGGCCTGAGAAAGTTGTAAATCCCTTCCTTGGTGTTCAGACGTGAACATAAATTACTAAATGTGCCAACTTCACTCGACTGCAATATTGGTTTCACAGAATTGAGTTATCTTGGCCATTTCATGGGAGGACGACCTATTGAAATATCAAAACTCTTCCAACAGATGCAGAATTCCTAATAAGATTAAAAATTTGGATTTTGGACCAGACGTCTCTGCATGATTCCTGTACGCCTGACGCGTAGGTCCTACATCTCCCCAACAAGATCTATCAACAAAATGTTTTTCACAAAAAATCATCTTTATTGATTTACGTGTATCTTTTTAAAAAACATTTTTCCATACCGTATTCCTCAAACATCTTCCTAGCAAATTTCAAGAGTATAGGCAAAATTCATTATGTAAACTTCCGATGGATTTGTGAGAAACACTACAGCAAAGGAAATTTGATAGCCAAGTGCAACATCATACCATCTCAAGCCTCTTCCACCCTCGTTATACAATAAAGAACTTAAAAGTTTGATGCCAATGAAATTTCTTAGAAATTGTTCCAATGGCCCTATGGACGTCAGCATGACCAAGGCGTGGTTTGAGAAAATCCCATGCACCTAACATCAGCCATTCATCGGCCTGAAATGGCAGGGAGGTTTTTAACCATGACCCCGCCCTGCTTTTAATTAAACCATGACCACCGCCCACAAACGCGAACTTTATAATTTGAAGACGTGCTACTGGATTTTGAAACATTTTAAGACGACCTGTCGAGCTGTTCAGATTGTTTGCTTCTATTGTTAAGCCCAGATATTTCGAGATGGAGCCCTTCACCGTCTCTGGTTCTACAAATTCTGGCTGGCCAAACGTGTCAGTGGCACAGTCCAGCGAACAGGCGAGACGAGAACCGGGAGGAATCGATCACCCATCCCGTCAAGCAAGACCGGACTACGAATTACCAGAGTTGGGCTACGTGCATTCGGATATCGAAACCACGGAGGGCTCGGGCAGAAACAAGCGTAGTTACGCCAGAATGGCGACGGATTCTCATGCCATTCCTGCACCGAGATGGCCAAAAGCTTTCTCGGTCGAGCTACAGCAGCACCTTAACATGCTTTTTAGCGTTCCGAACCCAGCCCTCCCGCTCTCCGATCAAGGCACAAAACCGTGCGTGATGGTGCAAGTCAGCCGTCAAGAGTCACTAACGATGGCGAAGGCTATGGACGGTGCCTTCCTGCTAGCACGTGCCGGAGAGATGTCACGAGCCGGAAACGTGCCCGAGGCACTCCGTGAGCTGCATCGCGCCGCGACTGTCTTCACGAAGGCCAAGGAGGATTTTCTTGGCATAGGCGAGCTTGCGAGGGCCAACAGCGCCATTCTCGTAGCGAGACACGAAGATTTGTCGAGAAAGCTGGTTCAGGCAGACGCCGAAAAGCAGCGCCTCACTCAAGAAATCCAAGCAGTGGAGCAGTCCATCCGAGACTCCAACATGGCCAACCTAAAACCGAGTACCGGAACTGCAACAACCGATACACCAGCTAACGAGCGGGCTGCTCCGTAGGAGATTGGCGTCATCGAAGTTTCAGTGGGTATGTTAGTATACTAGTTTCTCTATTTTTCGCCTAATGTATTGTTTTTATATACAGTGTATACATGTATACGTATAAACACAACCTATATATACATGTATACCATTAAAAAAAAAGAAACTCCAATACTGCTCATTCGTAAATTTGATTTACTAATTTTGAACTTTATTGTAATGATCCCTTGTACTCTTCATTTCTCCACACGCTCAATGTAATTTATGTCCGGTCATTTTTCTCGAAAATAACTGATTAAAATAATCTTAATTTTCTATCTCGTATGTTTATCTTTAAAAAGACAAATCCTAGTATTAAAATTCAAATGAAATGTAAAAAAAAAAAGCCAAGGAATCCAGATCTTTTCTTTACAAATAGAAAATAAAACTTTAAAACTATATTCGAAATCTTCGAATTCATTTCCATACAGAAAAAGTACATCCACTTGACTTGAACTCTTGCATGGCCTCCAGCAATAAAAATAACCATCTTTAAATATTTATTATTTTAAAAAATACATATATATATTCTTTTCAAATTGTCTATATTTCGTATGCCGAAAAATTATGCCATCAATATCAAAGAAAAACTGACGGTTGTTACTGTATAGGGCCTACAGATATAATCAACTCGCGTTTTTGCATATCTGTAAAGGGACCCCTTAAAACTTCATTAAATAGAAATTTCTTTAATGGGAATAGCATGAAAAACACCGAAAATGCAATCTACAATCCTACAAATCCTTCCTGCAACAAATCAGTAACAACAAAAATACGATCCGATGGTGCCATGGAAATGTTTATATGATTAAAATTTGGAAACTCATTGTAATCGCGTCTTGCACCTTAATTAGAAGGCATTTTAGAATCTTAACACCTATCGAAGTTATTAGCACAAAAATCCGCGAAGAAGGGAATATTTTATTCCTTCTTCTTGAAAAATGATACTGTATTTCTTTCTTACTCCATTTTATGGAGCGCATATAATTTTGAAAAAATTAGTGCGTTGAAAAGACACTTATGTCATTTTAAACCCTTGATGATAAATGAGAAGGTGTGTCTTTTTAAAATTATATAAGGACTATAGGACCGGCACTGCTTATTAACCCAACAAGAGCCATTTTAAGTTTTCAAGAAAAAAAAGGTCCAGGCTACAGTGTCACCCAATGTGTCCCCTCCAGTACAGGGTGCAGCAATTTCTCAATTTCCCAAACCTAGAAATTTCCAATCAAGTGTTTTCCAAAAACATTATCCCATAAAAATGTTCTGTATAAAAACGTATAGTTCAAGTTAAGTTATGCGTTATTCAAAAGTTTGCTGACATTTTTTTCGATTTCCCATCATTTTTGTATACAAAGGTACCCTAGGGATTGCAGCTCTAGTCGCTGATCAGTACACTA